>LQNS02278173.1:866278-920138 GCA_001587735.2 Parhyale hawaiensis | reverse complement strand
CCCATTTTGCAGGATATTTTCGTAGAAATTCCAGCGAGTGAGATTTTGTTGACAGGGCCACTGGAGGTCCTTAGGTGTACGCTTCATGATACGGGGCCCCACCTGCGGGGGTGAGCGCCAGATATTCTGAAGGAAAAATCTGAGCAAAAGATGTCTTGCTCGGAGGGCGCTCGCCTGCGGGGGCCTGCCAGCGTGTGCTCTTTTGCAGGCCGTGGCGCTTGGGAAGGTGATGCGAAAATTTGCTTGCTGAATAAGCATTTTGAAGCACAGTTGAGCATTGATATACTGCTCTTGGTAGTAATATTATAGCATCAATTCAAGACCGATTAGATAAAGATGTTACTGGCTAGGATACTGAAAATAATCGAAACGAAAAACATAAATAAAGAATGGAAGCTTCCGCTGAGGAGAAGAACAGGAAGAAAATGAAGCGTACAAAATATGCAAAGATAGAGGAAGCAAGGTGGACATGTGCCATATTATGCAATTATTTTCAAATTTGGTGATGAGATAGCATATAACTGCCAGTGATTTCTCCGAAGAAGTGAATGATTTGTAGCTGTGGCCTTAAAAAATATTAATGTAAAAACATAAAAGATGAGGTGACTAAGAGGGCACGAAGGGGTGCCTACGACGAATGTTGCCTCTTCGACCGTCGGCTGACTAAAATCCCAGCACTGTTAGCATTAAGTTGCAAGAAGACAAGTGTGTTGTATAAACCCATAAGTTCAATCGTACTGCGTATTTGGACAAGAGTTCCTACGATAACCATGTCTGGACTCAGTACTGTGATATACTTACAATTATCATTAACTTTCGGAGTTCTGCAGGCAGGCGCGTAATTAGTGTGCGTAATTAATGTATTTCAAGTCTTTGCTTTCAACATTTTCTAGACTTAAAAGACAGCTTGTACCTTAGTTTCCTTGTATGACTGCGCGGAGCTATGACTGCAGCTGCTTGTCAGTTGCACTCTCTTGCACGTTCATACACCTCTTAGTTCCTAATTCAAGTATGTTTCAGCTGGTCTGCAAAATCCACAGAAGTCCTGCACCTTTAGTAGCATTTACTATTCGTTTGCACTAGTGATTGACACATTGTCACGTTAATTGTATGCAAGCTTTTACTCATTATGTTTCATCAGTAAATTTTAAACAAATTCGCTGAGAACAGCAGAGCTAGGGAGCTTTTGATGCTTTACGCCTCTATGGCGAAATTGATTATGAAATAGACTGTATGTGGTGTAGTTAGAAAGGTAAAAGCAACATTGCCTTGATCGTACACCCCAACTGACCTGCACTGGTCCGTGCTGCAGGCAATGATCCTCTGGATCCCAGAGAAGTACACTCGACTAAAGAGTGTGAGCAAAGGCGTCATTGACGGACGACTGATAAGACAACTGCGACCCCCGACCGGTAGGTCAGTACCCCTTCCTCGCACCCCCTTTCCAGTTGCACATGAATGACAGAACTGCTGACGCTGCATTGCTAGGCATCATCAAGAATTTCCTCCCTGGTTTTGAATGGAACGTTCTGATTTGTGACAGCAAGCAAGGCAACACCCCACTCAGCCACTAAGGGTATGGAAATTAATATCCTCATTCCGTAGCCACTGACATGACTGTAATTTTCTAGAATTTTTTCTTCTGCTGGGTCTATAGCCGCGGGAAGTTCGGCTGTAGACACGTTTGTCCACGGTCGGATAGTGGACTATAAATAACTTGACGAGGTTGCTATAAGTTTTGGAAATTTAGTTCTGTTATTATAAAAATAACGGGAGCACAAAGTCAAAAATTATTTTTATTGGTATCAGGATAACAGGAGCACACAATTAGTCAATAAACACAAAATATGGCTCGCTGAATTTTTGATTCTTTATTTTTATATAAGAATAAAAGTTGCTGCAGGCGATACAATGCCATTTTTGAGAGCGAATTTTTTTACCCAGGCAGGTTATCGCTGGCTAGTGCTACAATCAGCGGCTTTGATGTTGCAAATGAGAATTTAAAACAAGCGAAGGTCGGCCATGCATATCTCTTTACGTTCCTTCAGCGGCCTGGACTTCCTCTCGCCGGTGCTGGCTCTTCTAAGAAGCGTATCTCGCCACCTCCCGTCCCAGTAATTACTTACTAATGAGCACAGAATATTTGTGCAACAAGCCTTGGAAATTCTGAGGAGTTGAGCTCAAGACGGCGGGCGCACCGCCTGCAAGATTGTTTGCAAAGATCTTGGCAAGTCGGGCGCCGTAGACTGCAACCGAAGAAACCCCAAGTTCTGGGACACTCGAGTTGAACTTTGTGAACATAAAGCGTCCCTAATAATTGCTCCAATTAGCTCTGATAATTGCAAGCGCACGATCCAAGATTTCAAGAGCGCAGACCTTATTAAAGCTTTCTATGAAGCCATATGCACGGGTGTCCACCCAGTACGAAAGATATAACATTTTGCGCGTTTTTATTCAAGAGAGATCTAAGGCCATCAGAATGTTATTCAGTCATTTGTTGGCTGAAGTGAAAGACGCTACTAGCCAAGTATTTTAATAGCCTGAATTCCATGAAAACAATTAGCAAAGAAGTCAAAACTCGCCTTACAATTATCAGAACTTGCAAGTGTTTTCGCTCAGGCTGGACGAGGGCAAAGTCGTGGCTCAAGTCCCAGGAGATGAAACGACCGCGTCTCTGCATCGCACCTTCGGAGGTCCGGGTTCGAATCTCAGACGCAGAGCAACGGAGTTACACTGCGTGGAGCACACCGGCACCGAGAGGCGAGGGGAAAGTACGTACGGCGAGGGATGGTCAAGTCGACTCTCACCACTGACTACCCATTCTTTTCAAACTACCAAATCTTCGAAATTCTATGATTAAAGCAAAAGAAAACCTCTTAAGGTTTTTCCACTGTATGGGAAATAATCAACAATCATTATTTTTATTATTTTGCTCTATAGTGCTGCGACACGGGCTCAAACTCAGTCCTGCGCCGGGACCACAGCATACAATTGCCTGCTCATCTTATATCTTATTCGTGGATGTTCAGCTCCCGTTACACAATTAAAGTCGATAGCACAGATACGGTATTAAGAACGACGTGCGAGCTGAGAGTCCGCCTTTTAAGATGAATGTGCGATCGTCAGTCCGCAATAATTCATGCCAAATGGTATCTGATACATACACTGTGTTTACTACATACCAATAAATCGCCTAGTGGATGTCTCGTAAGGTCCTGTAGCAATACGACTGTCTTCTGCATTTTCAGTTTTCGGCACCAGGACGCCCGACCAGTTCTACGCTCATCGGCCTTGCAAGGCGAAGTCCGGCTTTTAGCTTATAAAAACTTGGACGCCGAGCTCAAGTACTAAAATATTCATTCAGGAGACTTTGTTGAGACGATGTTTTAAAACGACTGGCCTCATAATTGAATAGTTTTCATTGTTTATGTGCCAGTATTTAATGCACAATATAATAATACACAGTTGGTGGTCGCTCCGATCTCTCTCTCTCGCTCTTTTGGTTGATCCTCCCCTCCGTCACACTCTATGGGCATAAGATTGGAAGAAATTAAAATACTAAAGACGGTATTGTATGAATACAATCCTACGGAGGAATACATTTGTAAGGGGCTCGCTCGCACTCGGGTGCTCCAGCTGAGGATTCGGAGCTCGCCTGCATGACCGTGTTTGGACATGTTGAAACTTCAAAGGAGGTGCTACATGAGACGCCCCTTGACTGTACCATATAACATAAATATATCCAATTTTTCAGGCACAATGCTGAATTTTCATTTGAGAAGCCTTCTGAAGAGTAAAAAACACAGGAGACAACGGGAGTCTTCTTGAACTACTAATTTTCTGTCGGCTCGAGCCACTAGTCTAAGTATAGGGACTAGGCTTCATAATGCCGGAGCAACACTAGAGCTTGATAGGAACAACGTGAGTGCAGGACGCGCAGCTCGCATGTCATCCATGCCACCGTATCTATGCTACAGAGTATAAATATATTTCAAAACGAGTAATATGTCCGTCCTGGCTTTTAGTTGCTCGTGCAAATATATGTGATCTGGCATCGGAATAAGCCACCAAACACCGTGACTCCCTGCACACGCCAGTCTTCTGTCCCAAGTTTAAGGCCCATCAGCACAAAAACAACAGCCGCCCATCAGAATATGGAGTACATTGCGAAGGCCATTATCGAATTCACGCCAAAGTTAGCAAGATGATGGTGGTCGTACGGCCGCCGTGCGGATGGTGGCGGCTGTGATAGACGCCGCCAGTCTCGATGATGGCCGCAGATCAGAGTGCCATCATCTCCAAGTGCTCGTCGATGATGGTGATTTGAAACACTCCAAATACTCCGAATAAAATCAATGGAGGCTGTCGAATGCGTATCCACTGGAGCAGGGACGCCAAGCCGGGGGTGCGAGATGACAGTTTTTTTTTGGGGGGGGGGAGGCGAAATCTTGGATTATTTATTTAACAAACTTGGTATAACCTTCATTTTTTCATTAAATATATTATTCATTTTATGAGAAGCGGGAGAACACAATAAGATTTTTCTAGTTTCACTCGGCATAGAAAACGCCGGCAACCATCGCACTAGAGTTAAAAGTTAAGTGTAATGCAACCGCACGTTCAACTTACCAGCTGACGTTCAGCTGGCACGTCCATTCAACTAAGTATTGTTCCGTAGAATCTTGGATACCGACTCTGTTATCGGGACGACGTAGAAGCTCAACGTCCGATCGTAAGCTGAGTGTGCGATTGTGTTGCGTGATCCCGGCATAAGACACTCGCATTTCGACTTGATCTGACATGAACGCAATAACCACCTAGACAATGTACAATTGTATCTTTACCTAAGAGACTGTGCTATAGCTATCACCGTATTGCTCGGATAACTAATAGACATAGAAAAACTCCACCGAGTATTATTCTACACTTTGCTAATCAGCCGTGAGCCCATTAATCTGCGTGTGTATAAGTATTTGATCGTACCATTTGATAGCAAGAGATTTCTTAGTGTGGACTTGATGCTGACTCAAATCTTCACACACGTGCGTGATACAGTAAGAAGAACGTGTAACACGTGCATGATACAGAATGCATGATACAGCATACAGTGCGTATGTGATACAGTAACCGATACAGAACAAACGATGACAGGGAGCACAGGAGGCGGGAGTGGGATGCTGCCGATAGCCGTGTCATCCATTTTGCCTGGGACGCGCTGTGTTGTTTTGTCGATACAGAATTTCCGATAACGCGACACAAAATAAATAGAACAGCGCGGCAGTGTCTGAAAGTGCGCCATTTTGCCCAACTAAATGAAAGTTGTTTTTTTTTCTTTGTGCGCTCTGTACCTGCGCTCGGCGTCATGCAGGCCGCTCCAGCGCTGGTGCCGTCTTCAGTTCACTCACTTTAAGGGTGACAATTTAATCCAGTTAACTTTAGTCAGTCCAGAAGTTTAATTTGCTTCCATACATTGCTTTGGATCGATTTTCACTCGATAATCGCAAAGCCATAACTCATGAGACAGCGGAGTAGGATTGAGCTTTTAGCAACCTTTCTCGTACTCATATTTAGCTCTTCCTACTTCATGCCTGACACTCAATACAGAGTTATGAATTGAAAGTTGAAGTTCCGGAATGGTAAAAGTTAGACGGGCTATCGAAGTCGTTCCACAGGGTCTTAGCACAGCATCCGCTTTGGTAACAGCTTGTTGAACTTGAGCTAACTTGGGCAGCCCCATACACTGTATGTAATGAGCACCCAGTAGCTCAGTGCCCAGGTTGCTGACGCGCTTAGTATCGAAAGAGCAGTGGTTCGAGCCCACATCAGGGAAAAAAAATTTTTGACGCTTGAGAATAAATTTCAACATTTGTCACTCGTAGCCACTGGGGAGGCATTGGACTAAGGGTACTTGTCGATGGGAGGGGGGGGGAGAGCAATTGTCTATCGAAATTGCGTCAATACGACGCCATAATCCGGACACTCAGGGATAAGCTGTAGCCGTGCACTCCCTCTGGGCTCAAGTGGGTACTAACCTGCAACACAAAGCAGTGCATGTGGATTTCCTAGATGGAATATGTGGTCCAGATAACTTTGCCTTTATCTTTTATTATATATTTATTTTAGAATAAATATGCATATAGAGAATTAGTGTTGTTGGCGTTGGTCTAAGTCGGAAGGAATTTAGCAATCTGGTAAAATGTAAAGGAAGTCACTGGCCCGCACTCCCCAGCTAGCAAACTCACATGCACTGGTTCGTGCTACAAAAACCTGGGACTATTTGAAGTGCACGGGTCGAGTTATTAAAATATTGTCTTCCAATTAATTCAGAACAACAGTTGCAAATATGTATCGATTAAATTTTTTAAAGAATTGTTATTGTTGCCATAGTTTCAATCGCAGGCAGTTAACAGGGCAATACGTTTTCTTAAGAAGCCACCGCAATTGAGGAATTACTTCCCACACAAACTTCGGGAAGAAGAACAAGAGGTGCAATAGCTCATGGAAATGAAGCAGTATATCAGTAAAGTTAGAAGGGGCACCTGCTACACTTAGCCCTCCCCCCCCCCTGCGGTACACAAGTGATGGCGATCTTCTGAGTTAGCAAGAAGGGCAGTTAAGGCAGCGGCCTGGCGCACGGTACACCTTAGGCAAGCGCCGCCGTATATCTCATCCATTCTGAGGGCCAACTAAGTCGTAACTTTGCGCTCTTTTAACGCATGAAATACGGCAAAGATGAGCGCGCCAGGGCCGTCGTAAACAAGCGGCGCGGCACTAAGCGGCGCACTAGCACCAAACGAGCGAGACTTTCCTGCCGCCGCATTTTCTTCATTTACTTTTTTTCTGCTGGAATTTTGCCTACAGCCTCTATCAAGGACGGTAGCAAGGGAGTAAATTTACCTGTAAAGTTTTGCTAAATTCTTAATTTACTTCAACTATTTTCAGGAAAGCTGCAGTCATCAAGGATACGGGACATAAGCACAGGAGTCCCTGCTTCAGCTGCACTGCACTTGGTTAGGATTGCTATACGGGGACCGTTCGATGATAACTAAACGATCTTTATTACATTATGTTCTCAGCGTCACCACCACTCAGCCTCATTAACTCACAATAAAACTTGCATGTCATATCCATTCACGACGTCACTATTACATCACAACAACTCGCAACATCACCAGCCGTCCGCCACACCAACTGACGTCACCACCTGTCTGCTACATCATTTCACCACCTATTCGGCACAGCAACTCACAACATCACCACCTTTTCGGCACAGCAACTCACAACATCACCACCTTTTCGGCACAACGTTTCACAACATAACAACATGCCCACCTCATCACTACCACCCACCGCACAGACACTGCATGGTCTCCACATGTGCCTAGAACAGATTCAAAAGAACGGCTCCCCGTTGCAGCGGCCATTGTTTTCCAGAAATAATACATCGAGCGACCGAAAACAGGCAAAATGCGCGCCGGAATGGACGCGATTTGTTAGAATGTTTTTGAGGTGGGAGAAAATCTTTGGTTCGGTGGGGAGGGGGGGGTTTGGGGAGGGGGAGGACTCTCCTTGTGCTCGGACAAGGTGTATGTATCTGGGGAGACGCAATACAGTCTGGCAAATCTTCATTTAAATAATAAAAATACACACGATGGACTGAATGTTGACGTTATTATTACCTCTGTCACGGAGGTTATGTTTTCGATGGCATCTGTCAGTTTATTCACAAAATAACCCAATAAGTTACTTACGGAACTCAATGAAATTTACAGGACCTGTTAGGAACGTCACGGAAACCAGATGGCCAAATTTTGGTGATGATCAGTTGGTCCTTTTGTTTATTAGCGATGCACTTCTTGGGGGAGGTTTGTGTTCTGCGAGTGGAGCTCTAGTTATCATTGTAGTCCTAGTTTAAAAATACTAACTACAGCACTACCTACGATCCTAAGAAAGGAAGTAAGAAAGAAAAAAGGGACGTGTTGTGTGTCATAAGAAACCTTGAACTGATGCACAGGGGCATTTGGGAGTAGAAGTGGAGGAACAGAGCAAAATATGAATAGGAATATGAAAATGGAAGGGGGCAAAGCGGCAACGCAACACAGGCCTCCAGAATGCCAACCTTCTGCAGGCCTATACCTACTATATACGTACTCCCTCCGGGGGCGCAACTTCCAGGTTGGGTGGGGCCAGCGAACCCAACGTCCTTTGGTTCAACCACTACCCTTCTCTCCACTGCTCCCCGAGGAGCCCAATTGACTTCAGTACGTTCGAACTTGAGCACATAAACCAAAACTACACATGCAATGAAAGCCAGAATTCTATCGGGAAATCGGAGGAATTTATCCCATAAATATGTACAGAGGCGGAATCGGATAATATCAGATAATTGGCTTAAATTTTCTGAATAGAAGCAGCTTCAGCAGGACCGACGATCTGTCTGGAGTGCAGCCAAAGCAGAAATGAAACATTGACGTGTAAGGGATGTTCGGTGCACAGGCCATAGGTAAACTTTACGTCGCAAGCTATGGACGTGGCACGTTGGCCGAGATAATCAAGAAAATTTTACCCTTAGTTTTAGTTTATTCGAAATTTCAATCGAGATCGATTGAGCAAGCATTTAAATGTGATAATCACCAACCGTTTACTCTGCACAACCAAAATTCTCGGCCGTCAAAGAAGCAAAAATCGCGAATCAGCTTCTGTGGTGCCCAAAAAAATTCTGTTAAACCAAAGACGGTTACAAAATTAATCTTGCGGTTTGCTCAAGAGTAATCGGTTTGTCGATTTGCAATTAACGTCTGGAACTTAGAAGAAAGTGGCGACTCGAACGCTCATAGTAGAAGCACTGAACAAGATTAAGTTATTTGGACAAGAGTGTCTCGATAAAAATGAAGCGAATCGAAGACGCCTTGCGATGGAGAGTCTGCAGCAGAGGGGGGGGGGGGTCGTGTGCTCATCCATCCGCTGGCGCTCTCAGGCACAGGAGGAAATTCATTCTACAGCAAAGGAAACTAACAAATTTCCGGCTACACAGAAGAGAGGAAACTCTTAATTTTCTGTAATAAAGAAATTTGATGCTCCGTTCAGGGGAACTGCGCTGATGTTGTGCATTTACCGGCTGGTGGAAAGAGGACTAAAGATGTCGTAAAGACTGTTATCGTTAAGCTGCCTGCGCTTAGTGTTTACGGTTTTATCTTAACTCTATTGCCGTTTAAAAGCAACATAATGCCGAGGCCACACTATACAATCATACGTTCAACTTATTAAGCGGACAGTCAGTTCGCACGTCGATCATACTACCGTATCCATGCTACCGACTATCCGGTGTATTGGGTGCATGTGCAAGCTGGGTACTTGGTCTTCAAGTTTAGCTTGCGGATACCTAGTGTGGTACCGGCATTAATATCCGTATAGGAATAACATCCGCAGTAGCAGAGTATAAGGGTAAGAAATTAGTACGAATTAGCAAAGCTTCGCCGACGACAATAGTTTTTTCTTCTTCTTTTTTGTAGCGTAGGGCGACGAGCAGAATTTTCCATTGGGGGCTTGCGGCCGGCGCTGCTGTTTCATTTGGTGCAGGCGGCCTGCTGAGTCACTAAAGATAATGATATTATTTCTTTCGGCATAGCCAATGTACCGTAAGATGTCATCACTGTCTCCTATCAATAATTATAAAGCGTTTTATACTAAAAATGGCGCATGCCGAGACTTAGAATTAGTGCTCTGAATACGGTCTAACCCTCGGTGGAGGCGCATCTTCCAAAAAAGGACTTCGGCAAAAGGAAAGGTAGCTATGAAAAGTTACTGGCACGAGGCCGCGCCCACCTTTGTAGATTGTAACTATGAAGCTCACTGTTACTGTCAGGAAATTGTTTGTACGATGAAGACATTCATTATATACGTAATGATCCCGCTATATTATAATGGACAGTTTGCTAAGTAAGAAATAAGTCTCAGGGGCCTCTATGTTACAGTACTGATACTGAATATTACCTCCTTCTGTGAACGAATATATGTATTTCTTCTATGCCTATGACGCGCAAGTTATATAGAGGGTCAACGAAGGCAAACAAAAATAAATATATATATTCTTCTGAGGAGAGCTATGAGGAAGAGAGAATGAAACAAGGATTTCAGTAGCATAGGTATTATTATCTACCATCATAAGTATAATGATGGTGCAGTACACCAACAATATTAAATATCATTTTGCCACTTGTTATACATACAGTATACACATATAATATATTTTTAATATTGCTATAACTGATTTTTATTATAATTATTTTCATTATTATATATTATTACTCCACACAACACATTACATTTTACTGTGTCATACATGTTATATACCAAGGTGTATTATTATATGTTATTATTATTCGATGTGTTAGGCGTGTAGTATTTTCAAGAAGCCTCAAGGCAACATGGACGTTTTGATGGATGGCGGAGGTTCATAAGACGATAAAGTGTCCCAAATCTGCGGCTCTTATGATCTTGTCGTTAATCTTGGCTGGCCAGAACCAACTGATCTTTTGGGTTTAGATCCGAGGGTCTGAAGCTTTTATCCCGCCAAGCGATCATTAATCTTCTCTTAGATTCCATGTTGATTTTAATGACCGGACGACATGCAATGTAGCGACCTCCAGGATGCAACTTATGGGAAATTCCCACCGCTCGGACAAGAATATAATTCCCATAACTCGATAAAAGTTACGAGCTCTACACCGGCGAAAATATTAGGGGAAATTCTAAAGATCTCGGAGACGAATGATAATTCCCATAACTGTGCAGCGTGAGGGACTCGACACTGAAGATTATTATAGCAATTTGCAAAAACAGAACTTTTCTGTTGGGCCGCAGACAACCTTACTCTGGCGAGCAGCCGCTGTTTGATTCGACATTTTGTTAAAAAACTTATTATAATAAATCAATTACTTAGTGAGTGCACTAAACTAAGTTTTAATGCAACTGCGTGCCGTTTTCTTATTTTGATACTTTATCCCCTAATATATCTGCGGCATATAGCGATATCATACCCAATCGAAAATTTATCGGCATTTGTCGTCTGCCTGTAGGCAAATAGTAAAGGGTTTCCGATGACATCGGATAAATGCCTTTAAATTGCATATAGCTATATTAAACCCAATCGGAAATTTATCGGCATTTATCGGCTGCTTATGGGTAAATAGTAAAGAGTTTCCGATAACATCGGATAAATGCCTTTAAATTGCCGATTGGGTAGTCAACATTGCGGCAGTGGTCCATTGATCTGAAAAAATTATCATCTCAAATTAGCAACAGCGCAAGTAACTTTGCACAAGTTCTGCCATTGCAAGAACATAAATTATAACTCGCCCAACATGGGATATAATGCACAAGCAAGCTTGAGTTTTCTCGGAAGCCCACAGCCTACAGCAGAGCACAACTACAAGTGACAAACAAACTGGCGAGCGCCGAACTGTAACAGGTTTTGTCCGCGATACATGAACGTCCATATTCGTCACTGTCACCTATATATCCTCGTTTTTATTCAGAGAGCATTAATTGATAATTAGTAAATTTTTCATATGGTCTGGATACGCAACTGTTTCATGCAACTATTTTACCCTTAACCTTAGGCCCTTTCGTATCTGAGGAGGGCGGTTTTGTCAATGCTTAGCTGATGAAAAGCTAAAATCTTATCTCTTTTTTTTTCCTTCTAATGTGTCCGTTTTACATCAACCGTCGTGTGAGCAGCTCCATTTGAAAGTGGTTCTAAGATCCGCCTGTATCGGTGAACTGTTGTGGCTGCTGGCCATGAGAGCACAAAATGCGAGACGTTCTAGGTTCTTGTAGTAAAATGCTTCGTTACCATGACTAGAACTTGGCGTGTTGTAATATTGCAGTAAATATAAGCTACTGAAAATTTATATCCTTTCAATAAAAGAAAAGATACCTGGAACTTCACTATTGGCGCTGGCTGTAGTGTAAACGCTGCAGTGGAGGCTCAGAATCTCGAAATTTTTTGGACAGCGTAACAATGTACAAGCCGAAGCCGTACCGCGTCAACGTAATCGGAGAGGTTGTATAAAACGTTTTGCATTTTATGCTCCCATTGGGCAGCGACTTTTATATAGAATCCTATGCTACCGGACACGACCTGAAGTGACAAGTATAAACGACATGAGTCGATAACCATGTTCGTCGCTAGTTCAGTGTAAATGAAACAATCTTTTAATGTAATTACATAGCAATGAAACGTAAGCAGTAACAACAGCTGGAGACGTCCTGCTGCAGCCTATTTAATTCCTGTGATGCCGAGTACAAGCGCGTCATTGGAACGATATCTTGCAGACTTGACTTTGGCCGCCTTCAGACTGCTGGCACAATCTGAGCCAAGGTTATGGGAATTTGCGTCTCGGTTGAAAATTTTAAAGGATTTCATTGATCATTGTAGCATTAATTGAAGAGACAGCTGACCGTTAAGCGTGCAACAAATGGGCATGGAGTATTTGCAATGAACCTATAACACAGCAGGGCTGTGATGGCTAGAAATAAAAATTTCTCTCACTAGGACACGCCTATAGTAGCAAATATCAGGTTAAAACGTCACACTCACTTGGCAACTCGTAATAATATAAGGGCTGTGAGAGTTGGGCAGTTACAACAGAAACACATTATATGTAAGTTGGCACAGACGTACAACAATATATTTGGCCAGCTGTTGCTGAAAATTGGACTCTCACTCTGCTCTACACATGCTATATACAGTCCTCAAACTAGAAACAACGGAAATAAACTTCTGTTTAGCAGGTCTATTAACCTGAAGGCAAGATACTTCACAGAGCTGCACTATAGGTCAAAGGTGAAGCAAGTTAGACTGGCTATAATGCAAAGTAGTGCAAGGGCGGCGTGCTGAGGAGCGATCGTAAGTGTAATGAAATGTTCCTGGCACTTAATATCGTCTGATCGATGCCGTAACCTTTGCAGGAGCCTTATTAGCCCCACGGCAGCGGCCATTGCTTACTGCGGTCCTTTGGAGGCCCGGGGAGTCGAGTGGAGGTGTCTTGGGGTGGCTGTGATGAATGAAGGTGTGTATAGGTGAGCTGTACTGTACAGGTGAGCTGTACTGTACAGGTGAGTTGCACTATACAGGTGAGCTGCACTGTGCTGCACTAGCTGTGCTGATCTACTGTAAGGCCGTATGTTCAGCAGACAATATTTATATTCGACCGCCAGTATGTAGCGCAGTACAGTATATGTACAACCAAAACCTCAACAAAAAAGTCAAGGATTATCTTATTCTTTAATACTCTTCTCAGTGCTTGCGAAATCACTAAGGAAAGATAACGGCGAAGTCGTCTCAACGGAATGAACTGAACGCCTCAACTAGGAAACACACATGCACGGCATAGGTCTGTATACCGTAGGTCAGTCACCTATTCGTGCTAGCCCAGAGGCTTGTACAGCTGCAGCCGATCAGAGATTGTTTGAGCTACGGCGTGATAGACTGTTGGGGAAGGCTCATATGTGATGACAACTGTGCGCCCCCTAGCCGTAACGTCAGTACCCCCCCCCCCTCCTAATAGTAAACTACGAATGACCTAAAAACTGCAGCAACGCTACTGAAGACAAAAAAAAAAAAGAAGACTTGCGTCCCTGCTTTGGGACTAGAACATCCGATTTCGTTCTAACGACCGTACCACCGCTACGCAATCGGAGACCTTGCCACAGTTATCGGAGCTACCCCAACAAAATATTTAGTCGCCCAAATAGCTGATTTACCGTTTTACCGTGTAGGGCCGCCCAGAGTACTGTGAAGGCATTAGCAGCTGCAACAAGAAGTGCATCCCGACCAAAAATCAAGACCGCCTGGGAAGCTATGCCTGTTATTCAGCTTCTGCGAGGCGGCTGTAAACTTTGTTAGGGCTGCCTGGTGTGGCGGCCCAGCAAGTGCAGGTCAGGCTGAAATCAACACGCAGTAGAGCTCAATTGTCGAGCCCCTTCTTTTGGGCTCATCAAAGCTATGACAAAAATTACTCACTGAGGAGCTGAGGGCTTCAAGAAACGGGCGCCTGTCAGACAAAGCTGACTTACATCGATCGTCCTGACGACATGTGTGTTGCGGGGCTGTGGTGGTGCTGTAGTTGAAGGGTTCAGACGGAACGTTGATGAGAATGTTGGTGCTGTGGTGAGGAAATAATGAAGGGAAAAAAGGTGCTGTAGTCAGGAAGCAATGAAGGGAAAAAAGGTGCTGTAGTCAGGAAATAATGAAGGGATAACGGTGCTGTAGTCAAGAAGCAATGAAGGGAAAAAGGTGCTGTAGTCAGGAAATAATGAAGGGATAACGGTGCTGTAGGCTGGAAATAATGAAGGGATAACGGTGCTGTAGGCAGGAAATAATGAAGGGATCACGGTGCTGCGGCTGAAGAATAATAGCGTAAATAACGAGAGGCAGACGCTGCAGCACTGAAAGGAATGAAGGTTACAGGGTTATAGATTTGTGCAAAAAATTCACAGCATAAAATATTCAATGTCAAATACAACATTAACATGCAGGTGAGAGCACGCACTTCAACACAGCCATTCCTTACCTTGTGCGAGATACTCTATCATTTCTCACTTCTTAACGCTATTCGGTACGCATCTCACACGGAACTTTGTACACTCAAGGTCGACCTTGATTTTCTTTTAACTTATAAAGCGACGGGTAGCAGGATGAGGCCGCAGGCGAGGCCGTATCAGCCTGTCGTCTGCGCCAGTCAGTCATCCGTCAAAATCGCCTGAGGCGCACGCCACGCAGCGAGGCAGCGCCTCTGCAGATTGGCCTCAGACTCGGGGCCCGCACTTCATATCGCCGGTCCCGACCCAACGGTCCCCATTGTTGTGCCCTGGTCCCGCCGGCGGTCCCACCAACTTCAAAAGAAAAAAGTTGGCGCTGCAGCAAGCCCATCCAAAGGTCACTTTAGAGATTACCGAGTGCCTTGGGATTAAGAAAGAAAAGCAAATTGCCCTAATATTGTCAATGCGAGTATATGCAATGGTGGCCTTACAGAGAGTGACTTGGCATATAATTCTTCTGGAAATAAAAGTGTGAGTTGTAATAATACGGCAAATACATCCAACAGTACGTGACTGCACAGTTGAGAGGTTAGGCCGTTAGAATAGAAATAGTGAAATATAGGAAAAAACGTTTAGATTCCACAGATTATACGGTACAACTTTTTTCAATTGATATCGGATGATTGCTAACGAATCGCACACGAAATATAAAAAGTAAAACCAACGTCGTTACTAAAAACATGTCAAAAACATGTTTTGCGAACGTTTCAGATTACAGAGAATCCATCCTCAGTGCACTGAACAACACAAATGAACGTATAGTAATTAACACAAATACTCCAGGAAAAAAAAAACAGACAAATGAATTGTAAACCTAACTAACCAAAAATACTATAGAAGATTAAAATCAGACCAAATGCATTGTTAACATAAGGCAGAATGTGTAGCGGAACTGCAGATATTTGAGCATTTAGGGACGGTTTTTCACGATGTATGTATATTGATTCCAGCTCCCTAAGTTCTTTGCTATTATTTATATTGTCTATAACGGAAAAGTCGAAAATCCTAAGTGGGTGATCGGCTTCCTGACTATGGTTCCTGATGGAGGATTGGACTGGTTTAGAAAGCACCACTACCGTACGGCCTGAGATCTTCCTATGCTGTGCACATCACATGAACATCTGCAGAAAGGCTAAGAGTTTTTTCCTACTGCGGTAATAGTTTACTGAATTTTAGGATATACAATTTTAACACTGACGGCTCCCTTGATCATATAGTTCAAGGTAATTATTTATACTTAGGTATAAGTTGATTATTAATATGAGGAATTATTTCTCTAAAGTGTATCACATTTACTGAAATTTAACAAACATATGGCTGAACTTTTATTTATAGGCTATAAGTATAACCTATTCATGACCCAAATAACGATGATTAATTTCGTTGCATCCAGCAACTGTTCAATTTCCTAAAATTCCCGTGAACGGAAGGCAACTATTCGACATTCAAACCTGAAAGAAACCTAACTCTACAGAGCTCATTACTTATTAAAAAGGGCACTTCTTTAAGAACCGTTAATTACAAAGTCATAAAACCTTATTTAATTTCGAAGTAATTAGTCAGTGATTTCCTTCTCTTTAAAATTTTAACGTGCTAGAGAAAAAGATTATGTCGTTCAATATAAGCCAAGTTCAACTTCCGCACAAAAATGTGAACTCGCAAAATGACGTAAGTTTTTGATTGCATTTTGATTCCGTCTGAAGGCGGGAACCGGGAAGTGTCCCCTCCAAAAAGCCGTGGTTATTCTTTTTTGTTTTATTATAGTTTTTCCTCAACTGCAGCAATGACTTGACTTAGATTTGTTTTACAGGAGTTAGATGGAAAGATGACATAGCATTTGTCATGCGGGAACTTTCATCGCGTTTCATCCACTTTAAAAACAGGAATACAATAACTAAGTTTGACATAACTGGTGCTGCATTCCAAGTTATTATCTCCGCCGATGAGGTCATGTTTTCGTCGAGTTTGTCTCTTCGTCTGTCTATTTGCCTGTCTGTTGCAAATATAACTCAAATATTTATTAACAGATCTTTAGGAAATTTACAGGGTTTGTTATGTATGTTGGGAAGAACAGATAGTTAATTAACTTTTCGTGAAGATGCGTTCATCCGTTTGTTTGTTTGTTTGCTTGTCTGCCTCTTTGTTTGTCAATGCCATAACTCAAAAAGTTTGAACGGATTTTTATGAGTACTTAGGTATATCACGAAGAGTAAATGACCTAATTTTGTGATATGTTTTTTCATTTGTTTGTCTGTGTGTTTCACTTTATGTTTGTTAACAAAATATCTCAAAAAGATTTGAACGAATCTTCATGAAATTCACAGGAATTGTTAGAAATATTAAGAGAAATAAAACGATCCAATTTTAGTGATGATCGTTTGGTTCGTTTGTGTGTTTGACTAATGTTTGTCAAAATGTTTGCCAGAATATAACTGATGAACTTAAGGACAGATTTTTAAGAAAATTACAGCACCTTCAATCACTGTAAAAAGTCACAAATGGACAGATTTTACAGCTGATCAAGGGGAAATCATAGCTTCAGAACCAATTTTAATTTTTCGTTAACGTTGCTTTGCTCGCCAGAGGCGTACGCTCTCAGAGTGCTCTGGTAATTATATAGAGCATGAATATAGAAGAGATTTGTGGGTGAAAGCGGCTCCTCTAGCGGCCGCTGCTCATGAGAGCACAAAATGCGAAACGTTCCAGAGCCTTGGAATAAAGTTTACGTGGCCGTGACTGCAAATTAAAGTTTTGGAGCATCACGCTAAAATATACTTCTTCTTAAATTCAAATTCACTTAAAACAAAAGTACTCTGATAGCGCATACCTCGGCCAAGCAAAGTATTGATAACGAAAATTTTAAATCGGTTCTGATACGATTATTTTTCTTTATCAGTACTAAAATCTTATCAATTTTTGCCCCTTGACAGCAATAAAATGTTCTGTAATTTTCTTGAAGATCCGCCGTAAGTTCATGAGTTGTGTTCTGACAAACATTTTGACAAACATTTGTTAAACCCACAAATGTCTTTCCCGTTTCTAACAATTCTTACAAATTTCATGAAAATCCGTTCATAACTTTTTGATTTATGCTTCTGACAAACATTTTGGTAAACAATTGTCAAGCACACAAACGACCGTACCGATCATCACGGAAATTTGATCATTATGTCTTTTAGCAATTCTAACAACTCTTTTCAATTTCATAACGATCCGTTCAGAAGTTTTTGAGTTATTTTGCTAACAAACAAAAAAACGAACAAAACAGATCGTCATAAGAATGTGGCCATCTACTCTTCGTGATAAACCTAAAAACTCATATAAATTTCATGAATATTCTTTCACTAGTGGACCCGTGCGTGGAAAAATTCACGCAATAATCAATATTTTTGATTAATATAGGTCGTTGCGAAATCTTCTCTGAATCTCTTCATCTTCTTAATTGATCCATAGTCGTGCTGCCAACGTTAGGTCCTCTTTTCACTGACTTGCCGTTTCCACATTTTCCCGCTCATGCTTATCAGCAGCTTTAATTCACTTCTGTAACCTTTCTGCTTGAAGTCTTTCTTGACTGTATCGCATAGACGATTCATCTCTTTCCATTCGTAGCTCGTCTTTGCTCTTGAGCCTGTAGTAGTCTCGTACTTCTTATACGTTCCCTATCTTCCTTCTTAATTAAACGTGCGTTTTCAATATAGGGAGAGGCAGACGTAATCTTGAGTAAGACACTACAATAAACTTGAATGTAACTCCAGCCAGCTTGTATACATGTAAGCGCTCCGTAGCCGAGATACGGTCTTGCGAACTTAAATATATACTCCACTGCTGAGCTAAAATTTTTGGGCTATGAAAATTCGCAAGATCAGAGAACGACAGTGTGAGGGATGATATGAGTGATATGGAGCTGGAGGAACACATGGTAATGGGCAGAAATACATGGAATAGCAAGATCTGCTTCAGCGACCCTCCTTGAACAGGGATAATGTTGCTGTAGAGGAAGTGAAAGACAGTAAGCTAGATGAAATAGTTATCTACTACCCGTGAAGAATTACTTGTGAAAGCTCCTTTGGTTATCTGCTGAATTTACGCGCCGTGACCTGAGAGAAAAAAGTTATAAAATCGGACTCCAGAAGCAGCATATATTTTGTTGCGATTTCAAGAAGTGTTTCAAGCACGATGAATCTTCAGATAAAGGGATAAGGATCAGCTTTCGCCATCTTCTGCAACCTGGTCATCGATTTACAAAATCTGCAGCCTGGTCCATTTTTCTCTTATCATTTCGTTAAGAGCGTGACACGACAGATACCTACATATAAATATATAAACAAATAAACACACGACGCCGTTCATTATATTGTGTTAACTTTTTGAGTGATGGCATTAAGGAAAAAAAAAAGGCAAGCAAACGGATTACTGGATCTAAACCAAAAGTTAATTATGTTTTTTCTAGTATACCCAACAATCCCTGTAATTTCTTAAAGATCCATCCATAACTTCTTGAGTAATCTTAGTAACAGACAGACAAAGAGACAGCCAAAAAGGCAGACAAATTCGACGAAAATCTAACCACCTTGGCAGAGGTAATTACGAGTGATATTCTAAGCTTTACCATTAGCGCTTATTGCATTGTAAGCGTAGCAGTGGCGGCTGAGATAATAAAAAAATTCGACCGTGTGACACTGTGCAAGCTGAAGCCGTGCCCACGCAAACGTAGTCAGAAAAGTTGTAAAGAACATTTCGTACTTTTGCTAGCGTGGTTAGCTGTATTATAGCAGTAAAATGTAGAATAAATAGCGCACACAATATGAACGATCTAACATACGTTCACTGAAATTTTCGCATAGTGCTAACAGTAACTAAAGTAAAGTATCGGTAGCACCAAGATTTGTGGTCTTTTTTAATATATCCAGTGAAAAACAACCAATCAAACTTCTCTGTGTTATAAGATGTGATAAAGTGTTTTTGTTTCGGTACGTGGCTGTGAATGCGACGATATCCAATCTGTGAGTTAAGTTGTCAGAAACTGCAATCTTGAATTTTAGATAATCTCAAACTCATTCCTACTTCAGCACTGAGTTTGGGAACGTCTCAAGCGTTATTGGTTTGCGATTACTACTGCATCTCGATTCCAAAGAGAGTGAATCGAAAGTGCGACACTGAAGTTCGGGAGAAGTTAAAGCTACGTAGATTAGCCTATATTAGCTTTATTTCTCGTGGAGATTACATGGAAAAATTATCAGAGAGCAGCCGCGTGCAGTGCGCACATGCGCTCTTCATTATCGCTAATGGGCAACTGAAGCCATCCAGCCGAGGCTACTGCTTGGCTTCCGTTCTCAGAATTAATGGGTAAAAATAGCGCAAATTTTAATAAAAAAAAAAAAACAGATAATGCGCAGCAGAAGCAGCGGCTACAGCAGCAGTGCAGAAGCTGAGGTCCACAGCAGCGGTGCAGAAGCAGCAACCGTGCAGCACCAGCAGCAGCAGCGCAGCATCAGCTAGTCTCGGGCAGCCTCCAGTTATGGATGCTAAAGCCTCTTAATAGACATTCAGAGAATTTTATGCACAGCTCCTTAAATAAACTAGACGCTTAAGCCGAGAGTTGAGGGCTCGTACTCGGGTACTGTAGGCGGAACTTCAGCAGAGGCGATGCAACCTTAAACGCGTTGTCCCCTTCAAGGGCGGACGCTTTTAGCTCGCCTGCGAGCTAATATTTTCTACACTGGTAAGCCCGCTAAAGGCGCCTCAGAAGTGGCCTGTACGCCCGCTTAGCCATATTCACTCAGCCATATTTTAGCACTGAAGTGTGCATGGATGAAGGAGGCTGACGATGCCGCAAGAAGACATAAAGAACACACATTGAAAGGAAAAAATACTTCTGTATCTACAGTAAGTACAATGGTGCTCTTATTTACATCTGCCAAGCAGGTTATGCTTAAATTAGGATTTATTTATCTGTTAGCAACATAGCTTGAACATTTATGGACGGCTCTTCATAAAACTTACAGTAACCATTATTATGAATGTCACAAGGAACAGTTTCTAAAATTTTGGTGAAGATCCGCCACTCTGTATATCAGTTTGTCTAACATCCTATTGTTTTTAGCACTGCGTTGCCTGGCGAAGGTCTACGCTCTCGGAAGGCAGCTCCAGTCACTACTGTTGCTTCAACGCAAACTTACCCATTTCCAGCGTTGCATGTACGGTTGTATAAAACGACAAGAAAGAATATTACACGAACTGCATTATTTAATACTCACCTTTTTTCTTATTAAAGAATAATAATCTGCGTATCCTTCTAATGATATATTCAGTGAACGGGATCTCTTTTAGATGAGGAGGCTCGAATGAGGAAGTGGTGCTTGCTTCTTGGGCTTCCTCAGCCTTAGGCCAGACGCAGCTGCCTCGTCTGTCCCTGGCTGCGGTCACTACATCCGTACCATGACAGTTGCCAGGGCGCTCTGAAGTGTCCCCCACGTGTCTGCGGGGTGATCGCGTGCTGGTAAATTCTGCAGAGGAATGTGCTAAGTGAGAGTGGGAGGGATCAGTGCTTTCCGCGGCTACTCGTCGGACCTCAGGGCTTTGGTAAACAGAACTTCTCCCAACGCCCGCTGACGAAGAAGATGAGATCATTTCTGGAAAGGGTTGGTCTTGAATGCTTGAGGGATGACGTTTTGAACTAAAGCTACAGGGCTCTGGATCAGATTTGAAAACCAAAGGTGGGATACTGATGGCAGGCCGGATAGACTCAATGTTTTGCAGAACTGAGCACAGTCCAAACGCGACTTCCGTTTCCGGGTCGCCTGGAATGGCGGTGCTGCTGGAATACTTTCGAGAAGGTGAATTTGTGACTGACGGCCACAGCGCCGGTGAGGACGAAGGCCGAGCTTTAAACTGGCTGTCGAGTTCAGCGCAGCCGAGGGAAGAGAATCGGTTCCTGGCAAGATGGGGAAAGACTGGGGAAGAGTTCGCACTCAATGAAGTTTGTTCACAGGAAAGGTGAGCTTCACCTTTCCCAGCAACAGCATTGTCAATTCCTAGCATTTCGTCACTTCCAACGAAGTATATTTTGGCTTCTTTTAAACCATCGGTCGCTTTTGCTTGCAGTCGGGTACTGGGCGCGGCGGATGAGCAAGAGGGTGCCAAGACGCTCCTCCAGCTGCTCTCTCGCACCTGCAGCTCGTCAGCTCTGCCATTTTGCTGAGTCAGCTCCCTGTGGATTGAAACCACGGATAGTGGAATTTCTACATCTGCCGGGCATTGTTCTTGTATTGCAGCGCTTTGCTGAAGTAAACCGGCGGTCTTTTTCTCCAGGCTAGCAGCCACGGGCGTGGACACACGGGAGTCCGGGTCCACCACCTCACTGGGGTCGTCATCTGAGAAGCATGGCTGGTCTCCGAAGTCGCCGCCAAGACGCCAGCGACCACGGGTGGGGGATCGGGACAACTGTGGCACCTCCAGGGCTGGCGAGGGTGATTTTACATTGGGAATATAGCTGTTCGAACGGCAAGGAATTTATATAAAAGATGGGATAAAATGCTGAGAGTGGTCCACAAGGTTAGACTCAAGCGATCAACTGCCGTCGACCATCCTGCGTACACTTACTGATGGCTGCTGACAACGGAATGCTATTACATCACAGCTGACGCAACTGTCCACTTCTCAATAGCAGAAAGGAAATTTCAGCAGACGAATTAATATACAAGTTCAAAGTTTTCTGCTTAAGTCATAAACTGAAAATGCTAGCTTCAATTTAACATTTCGAATGACTCAAATTTTCTGGTGGACTGTAAGTTGTCTCTACAGGAATCCACTTTTATTGAACAACAGCGTACTTAGATACCAAAATATCCGATAAAAAGGAAAGTTGTCAACTACAGTAAATATTTCCACTGGTTCACTTCCTTCGATGTGATTAAAGGAGTAATGCATTCATTGAACGCCGCAGGCTTTATTCGTGAAAGAAAAGGACCACAATGAGCTTCAATAATACAAGAAAAGAATCTATAGGAGCAAAGGTTGACACAGGGTGCATTCATGAAGATCTGATCACTTAGCATCTGCATACATACAAACACGTACAAATATATTAAATATATCTACCTTCTACCAACGAATCTTGACTTACACAGGCTTCCTTATTCACTATATTTAATTAGTATCAAAAGCATCAGTACAGCAGCCGCTGAGCTGCTCGTATCATTGATACCACCATTAATATTTATCACTAATATTTATCACTCAAGCACATCGGAAGTTTTACTTATTGATTGCTCAAAGCACTGGGGATAAAGGTTGCATCATTGATGCCAGGAGGATTCCCACAGCAGTCTGCATCATAAATACAGAGCACTATACTCACTCTCTGCTCCTGCAGCCCCTCCACCCTCGGAACAACTTGTATCAGCGATACCCTCCAGAGAGCCAATAACACTGATCCTGCCTCCGCCACATGTCTTGATCTGCCCTTAGATCTAAGTGGATCAAAATCCCTAAGGACGTTCCACAGAGGACGCCTTTGACGGAATCACCGAACTGATTTGTGGATCTGGATCTGTTCTGAGGACAGCCGAGGAGGTCTAAACTACATTTCAGCTGCCTGTCACATCGATCAATGAAAATCTCAGTATATACTGTACTATGAATTCTACACAGTTCGTGTAATATCAGCATTTGAAGCCTAGACACCTTTAGTGGGCTACTCGAACTTTCCAGAAGTTGAAGTAGTTAGTGTACTAGTTATTGTAGTCTTAATTTGCTAGGCACATTTAAAATTTCTGCACTATGCTGAAGTAACCCAGTGAGTAGCATCAACTCTACTGAGAAGTGGTCCACGGTAGCTGTGAGGTATGAGGTTGGAAACTAAGTCCATGCTGTTGTTTTTAACATTTTGGTGTGTTAAAATCGGCAAAAACTTAGTTTCCAGCCTAATAGTTCACTACATCATTCTATTATTTCAGTATTTAATTCTATTGTCTCAGATGAAAATCCGTTGGTGGATTACTCCTCAGCATTCCATATGGCAAATTAAAACCAAGATTCCTATGCAAAATATCAGTTGAAATGGTGGTGCATATATATATTACAAAAAATACCGTATGCATTAGTGATTGTTTACTTTATGTCTTCATTTTTTTAGATACGATTATGGTTCCACATTAATAATAGCTGATACAGTAATGTGCAAGCACAGATTATACAAAGACAGCGATGTATGATAATTTAAGTGCGATTGCATTAGAACAACAAGTGTATGGGAAGCGCCGCTAATCTAGAATTACCCTATTTGCTTACCCCGGCATGGAAACTAAACCTGAACCCCGGTCAGAGCACAGCAACGTTAACCGGAGCCCTCGCTACCTCCTTCACTTGGCAGGATTACAACGAACTCTTTTGCAGCTTTGAATTCAAGCGTTTCCAAAAGCGAAGCCTTCTCCCACAGACAGGATGCGACGACCACCCTCTTGTTTGTCATCGACTAAAATGGAAAAAGCGCTCTATTCATAATGTGGTAGATTCAGAAATGCCAGATTAATCATGACCGGAAATTGCGTGTTGCCCGCAACAGCAAACATACACAGCATTTACACTAAATAGGATATTCACAATATGAGGAAAAGACGCGCTCCTTCCTAGCTGTGTCATGCATAAGTACGCGTCCTTGGAGACCCATGAACATTACAGTTCTCTGCGAGGAATTTCTGCTTAAAGGAGTTCCCCTCGCTCATGGATGTTCCAGGACGCAACAAATCCCGAGGGTTTGCATCTGCCAGCAGTTTAGGACGTGAGAGGAATAATGCAAGAGACTCAACAGCTCTGTCGCTTTATCAAAAGGAGACTTTAGTCTGAGCGATGTATGTGTTTGGGTGTGTAGATCTACTCGTTAATAATTTAATGAGAAAAGAAGAGTTTTAGAAACGAAGCAGCAGCTAGGATTACAATGTTTCTTAATATTCTCAATAGGGCTGTGGCAATATGCTCTTATAGACAGAGAAGTCGGTGGTAACTCCAAAACAACGACAAAAATCTCAAACGTAAAGCTACGACGGTAACACAACCTGCAGAAGCAGTTCACTGAGGAGCCTACACTTAATGCTATTAGTTTTGGAGTTACCGACTTCTCTGTCTATAAGAGCATATTGGCACAGCCCTATTTCTTAATATGTTTTTTTAGAAAAGACACGAATTTGGGAGAGAGCAATAGACGTGGTCCCATTACTAGGAGTTGCTTACGTCACCCAAGAGTAACTCTTGACGAAGAGAACGCGCTTGAGAAGAAGTAATGGCAGTTGGCCATATTAGTTACTGTCACCAATATCATTTTTTATTCTAAATTTTGTTCATGAGAAACGCTTGAGACTCCGAACAAGCAGTTCGTAGAGGATAGTGCTTTCATTTATGTCTGTACTTTACGTAACTTCACTTAGAAAATATAAGTTGTTGAGGAGCGGGGACTGCAGTTCGCAATATCGCGCGGCAGGACACTTCGAAGAAACTGAACCGGAATGTCTTTGAACTGAAGGAAATCTCAAGCGATACATCTTCTGGCAACTGCATAGGAATATAAAAATACGCGTGTTTTTGATTGGAAACACGAGGGGCCGGCAACAGAATGGTTTGAAATTTGCATACTGGAAATGTCTAGAAGCGTCAATCGGTAGGAACGATGCGCAATAGTCAATTCATTTACATATTTCTTTATTTCTCTACTTTGCGTAGGTGTTCGTTTTTACTACTAATGCAGCTTATCGCCAAAGAACGAAAAAGTTGCTTAATGTGACCGAAGTTCACTCACTTGACGCCAAGTTTGATTAGCAAACTTGTTAATCTTTGCCCCTAAAATCCTCACCATCATTAGTCTGCTCGCACATAGCTAAAAACAACGCAAATAAGTCAGAAGATGCAAGTAGAGAGTTCGCTATAATACAAGTAACGAGCAAACTACAGAGCACAAAAAATCACACAGCATGAGCTTGAGTCATTGCAGTCATACACCAGACAACAAAGAACTGGAAATGTCGAGGTCTAGTCGATCCAAAAACGACCCAAGGATGGGACTCTGTCGCCGAGAGGACACAGAATCAATATCTTACATTTTTATTTATATTGTAAAAGAGAAATAAAACAGTGAAAGTAAATTTTTCTTTACCCAAGAGACCGACGCTTTCTGGAATTTTCTACCACGCACAGAGGGAAAACAATTGCGCACCTGGAAAGAAGAATCGCGTAAAGAGTGAGAGATAATTTCTTGAGCAAGCTGGGGCCGCGGAAATAAGTAGAGGGAGCAGAGGGAAGCATTTCTGCTCGGAGTTTCGCCAATTAAGTTTAATGGAGCAAGAGGCGTCACCCTTAAAGTATTCAGGCAGGGCGCCTGGCAGGCTCCAGACGCCCTAATTCCTCGTAATCAACGCAAAATCCCGCAGCTGGTAAAACCTGAGGCGGGTGAGGGAGCTGCCTGCAACACCTCTGAATTACGAGGAGATGAAGCGTCGGGCAGACGGAGGAGCTCTGTGCAGAGTTTAGTGCATTTCCAAATCATGTCTCTCCTCCAAACCCGACGCTGGCCATATTCAATACGAACCCGTACCATCTTCCAAATTCGACTCTGAAAGTATCCCAGGCCAGACTGACTATTTACCGCGCCAGACCCTTACCATTTCCCGCGCCAGACCCTTACCATTTCCCGGGCCAGACCCTTACCATTTCCNAGACGCCCTAATTCCTCGTAATCAACGCAAAATCCCGCAGCTGGTAAAACCTGAGGCGGGTGAGGGAGCTGCCTGCAACACCTCTGAATTACGAGGAGATGAAGCGACGGGCAGACGAAGGAGCTCTGTGCAGAGTTTAGTGCATTTCCAAATCATGTCTCTCCTCCAAACCCGACGCTGGCCATATTCAATACGAACCCATACCATCTTCCAAATTCGACCCTGAAAGTCTCCCGGGCCAGACTGACCATCTCCCGCGCCAGACCCTAACAATTTCCCGGGCCAGACCCTTACCATTTCCCGCGCCAGACCCTTACCATTTCCCGCGCAAGACCCTTACCATTTCCCGGGCCAGACCCTTACCATTTCCAGGGCCAGACCCTTACTATTTCCCGCGCCAGACCCTTACCATTTCCCGGGCCAGACCCTTACCATTTCCCGGGCCAGACCCTTACCATTTCCAGGGCCAGACCCTTACCATTTTCCGCGCCAGACCCTTGCCATTTCCCGGGTCAGACCCTTACCATTTCCCGGGCCAGACCCTTACCATCTCCCGTGCCAGACCCTTACCATTTCCAGGGCCAGACCCTTACCATTTCCCGGGCCAGACCCTTACCATTTCCCGAGCCAGACCCTTACCATTTCCCAGGTCAAACCCTTACGATCTCCTAAATCATATCCTTACTATCTTCCCAATCAGACCATGACCATCTAGCAGACCAAACCCTGACCACCTCCTTAATAAGATCCTGACCGTCTGTCAGACCAGACTCTGACCAGCTCCCGAGCAAGACCTTTACAACTCGCACATCAGACCCTGACTACACATATCCTAGACCAGCTCCTGGCCATTTTCCAAACCAGTCCCTGTCCATCTCTCAGACTAGACCCTGGCAACCCTTTCGTCATTATTAGGTGTCGACTCCCCACGGTGGCCCCCACGAGGAGCATCGATCATAGCTCTGCAGGAAATTACTGCATCCAGAGGAGTGGCATGGGTGTTGGATAGGTGCCGTACAGGTGACGCATAATTGCAGCAGGAATGTTACGTAGGTGTTGCATAGTGCATAGCTAAAGCATAGGGGCTCATATATGCCGTATCGGTGCCGTATAGGTGCCGTAAGGTGCCGTATTATTGCCATATGGGAGCCCATAGATGCTACTGCAAGAAGACAAAGTGACAGCGACAATATGAGGAACGACACCAACTGTACAACAACAACAACAGCAAGAGTCACGAGCAACAGCTGCTCAGTATATTAAGACGATCGCAGGACATTCTGTCCCTGAGACGATCCATTAGCGAGGGTCCCCGAGAGGAGAGAGCTTCTCGCCGAAATATTTTAGGGGGCAAACTTATCGATTTGAGAGGAGGTGACACAGCGCCATACAGGGTAAACAAATCTTCTTTGGTTCATAGGGCTGGTACAACATCGTAAAGGAGAGAGGGTCAAGGGGAGAGTTCCTACTCCGTACACTGAACTCGTAATTATTGGGGTGTTTGAATTATGCTTTTGTTATTTGGGAGAACGAGATTAGTAATCGATCTACGAACAACGAAAGATATGCAAATATTCGAACGAGCTGTGAAAAACTCTAACTTTTAACACAAGCAGTTCTAGACGATGAACAAGACTCACTTTTGTGAAAACTACAATAGCTAACAGAGCAAGGGCCGTCTAAAATAAAACAATAATAAATAATAGAGAAAATTACTAAATGAAATTGATGCAAGGAGGCAGAAAACCTGCAGCCTGAAATAATAAGTATGACATTCGAAGGTTAAGTGTTCCAGTCCAAGTCACTTGTGATCCGCCAAAGGGAGAAAAGAACAACGGAATCTTAGCATGTCCAGCAAAGGGAGGAAATCAAGCACGAATGATCGATCGCCTGGAATGAGAACAGCAAGTTGAGAAAGCCGAGGAAAACAAGACAGAGACTGTCGATCTGTAGGCGCTGGGAATTGGAAAGAAGTCGAGTGTACATTATTATGATTTGAAACTGAAAGCCCTGACTATGTTCTGCGGCCTCCTGCTGCACTATTACGGCCAGGGTGCTATGTTGCGGGCAACACCAGTGGTAGTATCTGTTTACTGCTATTTACTAGAATGCTCGGTCTTCGAGGAAAACTAGGAAAAATTATCATTGCTGCATGATGCCGGATTTGCACTGTAGTCGTTTGTTCTCCATGCATTGCAAATCCTATCTAATGTTTCCTTGTTCTTTTGTAATACCGCTGAATGTCGACCGATAAAGTTATTAAAATGTTAGCCGTCATGTCATCTGACTCTTAGGAAGTATCACTCGGATAGTTTTAAATATCTGTTCAAACTTGAAGTGCAATCAAAAGGAAAAAAAATTGTGAATCAAAGCATTGGGAAGCGTGGCGGTCTGTGACGGCGTCAAAAAACGGCAGTGCGAAGCAGCCGTATGGCACTTGCTATTGTGAGTCTGTTATAAGGCTGCAATTCACCCGCCAGTTCGATATTCCAATTTAAAATGTACCTATTAGAAGAGACAAGCTTCACCAGGTCCACTTCGGCAGGGAAGTACAATCGTTGTCTTTCCCGTTGGCAGAACGCATAGCAAAATAAATATATATATATATATATATACTTTTATATCAACTGTAAAATTTGGCAAGTGTCGTTAATAAATGTCAACTGCCTCAGCCGTATGAAGATACGGTTGGGTCAGTTAAAAATGCGGTTTATGCAAATGCTTTTACCGCGTCAAAAAGTTTAAGCCGAAGTTTAACTTTATAACGACCACTAGATAAATGCACAACGGTTATTATTATTATTATTCTTATTACTAGACATCCAGTCCCCTTTTGTCGCATTAGTCATGTGAATATATATTTTAATACATCGGAAGATGTATCCAAAAAGTTCGTAATTCTACTAAATTTACTGCAATATATTCCTCATAGCTGTATGCTTGTTCTTCTATTGATTAACAAAAGTTACGCAATCACGAGTTGGCCAGAGCAACGGTCCCCTCCATGTCGAATGTTATTTTCGAGACGCTTGAAAGTCACGTTGCTCTAAGAAAATACAGTTCAATCAAAAGAATTCATTGCCAACCTCAGTTCCTATTGTACCCTCCCTACCAGCAGTTGCACCAGCATGATCGAAGTTTGGCGGCAATAAGATTCGAAAATGCTTTGACCGCTGCTCAGCGTGAAGTTTCAACTGTCACGAAGAAATTCAGACAATGAAAACTTTAACGGAATGAATTATGCACCACAGGAACGAAAACTCCGTCCAGGATTGAGCTCCTCCTATACCACGCACATAGACCGCAACAGTACTTGACTCTTACGTCTGATGCTGGCGGCCAAAAGTCGGCATCAGAAAAATGGTATTTTCTCAAGAGCTATTCTTTTTCCCTATCTACTACTGAAAAAAATCAAGGCACCCAACATTTTTCTTGCGGAGAAGGTATCTTGGATACGGCAGGGGCGCACTTGGGCGCTTGCCTGCATGACCGTGTCTGGACATGTTCATAATAGCGCTTGAGAAAATCCCATTTTTCCCATTTTGGTCGCCAGCGTCAGAGACTATTTGGACCTAATAGTCAAGTACTGTTGCGGTCTATGCCGCGCTCAAAAGTGTATCAAGAGTACCTAACTAATTTCTAAGCGATCTGGGCTTCAGAAAATGTAGTAGCTCGAGTACAATAAAAATATATATATATATATCAGTTGCTAGAGTACCAAGTCATCACAAAGATTACATCTAATGTGCTGTCGGCCTCACTGCTTCCCATTGAAAAGCGATGACGCGAGAAATATTCAGGAAACGACAAAAATATTATGAGAAATTGGGAGCGTATCATAGCTACCGAGACTGGTATGGTATATCAAGCCCAGTGAAGAATTGAAATTCCGAATTTCAATTTTGGAGACTATGTAGACATCATCTCTAGGAAGGCATTTTACAGTCGAAAAAGGAAGGCTGGGGGTAATGGATAAAATGCAAATGTAAACCAAGTCAAGTGATGCATTTGGTCTTATTTTATGTAATTTTATGAAAAGCAGTCTTAAATATACTGTACCTCAAGCACACTTTGGAAATCAATATTTTGCTATATTAAATTGAGCCTCAAATTTCCTCCTCTCTTATTCCTTTGACGTTCGGTAGCTGAATTTTTTTCCATCTTTTCCTTAAATTATTACGGGACTCCAAGATCAACCAACCAAGCGACCAACAAACTGCATCATTATATAGTGGATAGTAACTTAGCGCTTCGATTTCCTGCTCACCGCATCATGTTATTCAGTGAATTAATGTTTTCCATTCTAAATCCTTAACATTGTGGCGAAGAGACCTGCCAACCAACCAAGCGAGAGAGGAAGCAACCAACAAATTGCATTTTGATATACAGAACAGTGCTCGGTGTTCAACTTAACACTCATATATAGGTATACAGGAGTCTAAGAAGGCTGAAGCCATCAACTTCATTAAATTAAATATTAAAGGTCGTTATAAATGTATTTTCTTTCTTTCTTTCTTAGCTCGCGCTGCCTACCTATTTTTCCCTTTATTGCAAGCGAGCAGAACAGACCATTGCCTGGTCAACCACACCGTCTGATTGGTTGGACAACATGCGCAACAAATAAATTTACTTGTACGATACATAATGAACTGTGTCAATCAATATAACACTGAGACCTGAAGATAGTGGAATGATAATTGGTCTTATGACCTAAAATCAGTCTTTAGCACTGAACAGACGGAGACTATACGTACTTTATCACTTTCAAAATGTCACAGAAAAATCTCTGAAATGACACTTAATGAAACGCACTGCAAGGCTAATTCTGCGGATCAAGTCTGGGACACGTAACGAAAGGACGCCTATAGGCGTCCATTGCTCTGTGTAAAGAAAGGAATAACAATTTCGGCCCCAGTACCCGTGCCAATGTTCGCAGAAATCACAAAGCCAATAAGATATGAATTACATCCGCACGTGATTTATTGCCTTCACAGAATCGACGGCTGCAGCGTGACTCATTTAGTGGGAGCGCCTCCACAGCAGATCAGTTGCGCTGTACACTCTAGCTGACTGCGCTGATTCCCGACGCAACTTTGGTGCCCTGCCAACTATAGAATTCCAGCGTTTACTTTTTAATTTCACTTTGAGCTTGGAGTGTTAGACATTGAAATTCTATCACCGTATAGCTGCTCTAAGCATGTGAGGAAGATAAGAACCTTTTTCAATTGATGGATTTTCGGGCAGCTTGGCACCCAGAGCGACCCAAGTGAGATATTTCAAGGTAGGCAAAGTTTCCGCCCCGTAAAAGAATGGGGAAAAGAGCGCGTTGCGCAACAGAAATTGCATCGTGTGAACAGGTCTTGCCCAACTGCACTGTTGCGTGCGCCTATGGAAGGTTAGACAGACTTTAGCGCTGCATTGAAAGAAAGTCTGAACAACCTGCACGTATACTCTGCTGCTTTGACTAAAGATTCCAAGTTTTTATAGCGCTTTCAAGGTGATACAGTTAAAAGGCTCAGTGTCTTAATGCTATGGAGAATAACGGTCAGCCATATTTACGAGGTGCAGTAACTGCAATTTTTGTCTACCTGTCAAGCCGCAGCAATGAACAGCTGCGTAGTTCTGACTCCGTAAAGAACTTAAGGGCGCTGCAAGGGCCATGGCACCAACCGATTCCACAAAGCCACTACTTTTGCTTTAATGTTTGGCTCAGTTCGGGCAAGAAATTATCCCTAATCTAAGTGTATATTTCTGTGTATAAGTGCACCCAGCATTATAACCGCTCTTTTCAAGGTGTACTTTCCATTTGAAAAAAATAAAAAATCAGTTTTGTCGAAATTGATGCGCTTAGCTAAGTTTTGTATAAACTTATGTTATGAAATGCTAGAGGCCATTGAGAATTTTAGTTTATAGTGCTGTAAGTAAAATTAATTTTATAAATAGTTTACGTTCTGCACAATCGAACTTTACTGTGACATTTACGTGGCGATATGAAATCGTTCCTCGTTCAGTCAACATGAGACTCAAGGATTATTACTTCAATAAGGAGATGTGACAGAAAGTTACTATGTTTCAGTACATTTACCAAAAAAAATGCATATTATTAGGGATCGTCAATACGTCGTATAGCAAGAGCGACAACAGGCGTGTCGTGGTCCTCGGTATATGGACAGCCGAGGCGAGGACAGTACGCTAGCGTTTTATCTGCTAACCTCAGTGCGGCAAGCTATAAATAATATTATGATCAAATGTAATTATATAAATGAAACATATCCAAAAATTGTTATCTCTGTGTGTCACAAAAGAAGACACGGAAGTGACCTCGGGTGAGGTCACGCCTAAGTCCAGTGACAGGTTATCAAATTTGCAGAGATATCAGCACGGCCGACCAAAAATTATAAATAACCATTGGTGAATTTCATCCGGTCTCGTCCCCAAGAGGTGCGGTTCTGCTGTGGTGTCGTCAGCAGCGCAGTTTGGAAAGGAAATCTTCTGCTGATCAACTGAAATGTTCGGATCAGCCACCATCATCGAATTAGTTAAGGACATCATCGATCAGTATCGTCGACAGAACTAGAGACATTAGTGGTCAGTATCATCGGAAGCTGTAGTGATACTAGCAACCAATATTATCGAAGCGTGCAAGGCATAATTCGTAAATATTATCGAAAAACTGATGCAAGGACACCAACGGCCAATATCGTCAAAGAGTTAGAGGCCTCAACGGTCAGTAACGTCGGAAGATAAAGGTATAAACTCTACCGATATCATGGGAATGCGTACCGCTGCACACTCTCCCTCCAGTTCTTTGTAATGACTTGGTAACATGAGTCAACGTCCCTGTTCATCGCACGCACCCAGGAGGTAGACGTACCACGGTCTCGCCTACTACAGACATTGCCTGAGATCGTTGTGTCACTGAGATCATCCATACCACTGATTGCTGCTTATATACTGAAATTACGTACCAAGTATACTCCTAAGAGTTGAAATATATACGTCTGCTGTGTACGGTAGATACACGCGTGCGCACGTATGAGTGTAAGGACGACACAAATGCGCAGAGATATCATGCAGTGATGTGTATCATCAAAATAAGAGCGGACACCAGCGTCCAACATCATCAAAAGATACACGGACATCAGTCGTTACTCTCACCAAAAAAGATACAGACATCAGTAAGACGTAAAGTAAATTGACACGCCGGTGTTATCTATCATTCTACATCTCAACAATTAAGACAAAGTAGTCTTCTATGGAACGTCGTACGCATATTGCACGGTACACGCAGTAGCAGAGATACTGCCGCCAGAACCCAAATGCTCCCCAGCATGCTATGCCGATGACAAATTAGACGAGTGTGAACAACACCTGGTCTGTCGATTCTCTTCCATTCACCACATCGCTCAAGAATAAAAACAGAGGCGTGGGGAGCTGCAGCAGCAGCAGGGCTTGCAACAGCCAAAACAACAGCTGTTGCTGGCAAGCGTGACAAACAGCAGCGCCTGTTGCAATAACAGCGCTTGCTCTTACTAAATCAGACCTGAGATCAAACGCACGCAATGTTTTGCCAAGCAGTAATATTTTTCTTGGATAAAAATGCGAAGCCACAGAAATAAAACAGGCCGACTGTATAATATCTTACAAGTGCCCTAACAAATTCTTGGCCTCCGCAGACGCTGATTTCTGATTTTAGCAGCCAGATCGACCGATAATTCTGTTAGGGCAATGGTCTGGTGGCCTGTTTCGTTATGAATTAACTGCAATGAATATATTACAATGATAATTATGATAGTTTACATCATGTTTGTACTGTGCTCAGCTACTGATGCTGCTAAAACGGGTAAATCCTTATGGTAATTTCATAACCTACTAAGTGCAGCGCCCAGTAAGTAACCGAGTGGTGCATGCAGTAATGGCTAAATGCATCGCCCTGTGGCTACGTAGAATAGATAGCTGGCAGTAGACGGAACAACAGTCCCATTCCCAGAAACCAGCCGGGATTTACGCTCCTGCCCTCTATGAGCTATTTCCATTAATTCCCAATCATGGAGACTTGTTGGGGAGAAAAGGAGAAGATAAATAAATATAACTAAACTCAGGCAAGGAGTTGATCGTACAAGCACAATTAATTGCTGCAGATGCGGAGAGATCGGAGATAATAATAAAGTTCTGGCGTAAAGTATGGATTACGGTGACTTAAAAGCTTTGGCCATTAAGAGTTTGATACTCCTGGAGGAGGAGTTTGTAATTGCGGAGGGTGCTACTCCCAGGGTATGTCGACACGATATTTAAATGTATTGGTTGACTCTGCACTGATAATTTCGAAGGCTAGTTTATTCCAAATGCTCGCTATAAAGTACGGGAAGAACTGCTGTCTGAGAGCTATTTTCGATCTCTGAGTTTCTGGTCGTTGTTTTGCAAGCGATCATTAACGCCTCTCTTTCTCTCCAAGAGTTCCGTTGTAGGCACTTCGGGTATTGTATTATTCAGAAGCATTTACCTTTACCAGGCGATGGCCTATCAAGGAAATGAATTTATTAACCATAACTTTACTTGGTGACGAGTTTACTGCTACGAAGTCATAGGCTTGTTTCTGGTAAGGCTGCAGCGCATTTGTCGACTTTCGTACTAAGTGGCCGCTCGTGGAGGACTGGGAGGCACTGCGGAACTACACCCCCATTGCAGTTTGTTAGATAATACGTGCATTAAGTTTTTACATTCCGTTTTTGAATAAAAGAAATACATTTATTGAATCTGACAGTATGGAGAAAATTGTGGGTGCTGCAGTTCCACAGTGGCCCTCCTCCACAAGCCGTCGCTTCCAAAATTCAAAATTCAGTCCAGCAAGATTCCGAAAATGACGGTCGACATTCCAGAATTACCTACAACGCGAAGTCCATGTTAGACACGAACGGTTAATATTCATATCGAAATCTTTCTCCCTAAAGTGCAGAAAATTTTTCGGAGCAAGAAGAACTCAACACGGCAAATGGTAAAAGGTACTGTATGTCCTCAAACAATTTGAAGCAGCAAAAAATAAAAACAATAATAAGAAGAACTGGAGAGCATTGTAGCAGCAGAAGCAACCAATCTAAACGATCTCGTATATTCGTCTAAACGAAAGAGCAAACCTGAAGACTGATTTGGGCGAGCTGAATTTGAACGGTAAAAGCCTGTATTATTTACCGCACAGGGCAGGATGTTATTCACGTGTAAACACTACTTTTAGAGAGTTTGACTTAAACGTCCGTCTATTTCTTTCGCTAACTGTGTTTCAATTTGCATGGATATCAGCAAAAAGTATTGGGTTAGCCAAAAAGTTGGTTCATTCCGTTTTTTCATTAATGTATTTTCCACACTTGGATTGGGTATATAGAGCATATCTGCGATTTGTCTTGTAGTCAGACTGTAGTCTTTTTCCACTTCAGCTCTCAGTTGGCCGATGTCGATCTCTTTAGGCCGGCCAGAGCGAGGTGCATCTATATAATACTAAAATTCTGTGAACCATGTTTACTTGTTTATTTACTTGTGTCACATTTATTTGCTTGTGTCTTGTCTCATACTGAAAATTCCATGAACGAAGTCCAGCAAGCCATTTCTAGCACACCAGTTAAGAAACAATCTTCTCTAAATAGATATTGCTTATCTTTTAGCCAGTCTTCGATGCTTTAGTTCCTTTTCTATAGTAAAAAACATAAGATGCCGATAATGCTCCACCTGATCATATCAGAGGCTCAAATGCAAGTAAAAATTTTGGAACCTTCCACTTCTGGGCTTATTTTCCACCAATGTAAACGTAGTCGCCGTAATGAATACAGTATCCAACTACAGTCGAATGCCTAAGGGCGTAAGACCATCACCTGCGTTAGGGGGGGGGGCAAATCTCACCGTCGTCATTGTTCATGGCCAGCTAACTCTACAGATTTATCAGTTTTACACCTTAGTTAACCCACCAGACGCCATGCAAAAAATTATAAACATTGCTCAGCTCCTTCTGCCTCTTTTTGAAGGCTCAAACCTACAAATATATATATATATATATATATATATATATATATATATATATATATATATATATATATATATATATATATATATATATATATATATATATATATATATATATATATATATATATATATACAAACTTGAATCTTCACCGAAAATATTATCACCTCTCTCACTTCCTTCGCGGGTGATAAAGAAGAAAAATATGGGAACAATGATTTTAAAACATGATAAGTTGACACTTAAAACGAACTTTTTATCAACCCAAGAAATAGGTTCATGAAATAGAAACTTGCACATGATGCGTACTATACTATATAATAATATATATCGTTTGTCGGTTTTGTATAGTAGTTATTTATTTACAGTATGTGTACATGTCACTATTTTTGAGTCAAATTCCTTCTATCTTATATACACTCAACATAAAATTGAAGGCAGAGATAAAATCATTGTCAAATTCAGTTGGCTGAATTTCGGCTTACTAACGGCGCGTTTAGTTAAAATCCCGCTCAAGGGTCGTCAAAATTATTATCTCGTGGATGTTAAGTTTCTGCGTAACTCTAATTCATTCGTCATTCTTGCTGTTGCGCAGGCTCTCCGTTATTATTGGCAATTTCTTGGTTCAACAGCATACCGCACCTGCTCCTTATTTACAAAGCTGTTTTTTCTTTCACTTCAAATGAATTTCTTCACTTACAATTATGCAACACTTCATCAGCTCAGATAAGCTTCACATTTTAGGTATATCTGGATACTTGCTCTTTAGGTTCGAGATGGCGCTTCAGTGAAGTTCTCACAGGTGAAAAGTACTTGATTTCAGGCAAGTATATCGTTATCAGAATCAGAGGCAGTGTGAAGTCTCAATAATAAGAAAGAGCTAATATTGCAAATCTTCGCTGTCCGAGCTACTACAGTAGTTATCATACAGAGTAGATAAACAGCTGATTGGTTGCTTGCATGCTGGCGTGTTTGCTTAGTTGGTTTCTCCGTTCTCCTATCAGTTCGTATCTTGGATACGACTGGCCACCGGGCATTTATTGACGGGAGTCGCTGGCCATTTTGAAGGTTGTTCTTTTTACAGTAATTTTTCAGTACGAAACAAAGATTACAAAGTTGCACCCTTAGCGGTCGTTCAGATCGGGAGGTAAAAAGCAGAACAAAACCTGCAGTATGTCAAATAAGCCGAGATAGCCAAGCACAAGAATAACAAACACAGAAAAGAAAAGGCAGACCAACAAATTCGCTAAATAAAAGCACTAGTCCACTTCAACAATTTTAAAATAGTTGGCCAGGCTAGTTAAAATGAAACGGTGTGTTTCATTCACAGACATGCTTCCATTAGACGATTTAAGAGACATGGTTACGTAGCTTCTCAAGAAAGAGAGAGGACACACTTTAACTCGACGATTTACGGTAAGCACAGACGTCCACATCCGACTCACATAGATAAATAAGAGTAACATGCAGGCCACCAATAATGATGACTGAGCCTAATCACTAGGTTGAACTTTGGCTACTTTGTTTGTACTTGTGAGCTTGTAAGCGTGTTCTGTGAACCCATTGTGTTCTTAATAAAAGTTATTTATTTACTTATTTAATACGACTGCAAATGATACCGGTAAATATGATGGACAATTAACTAAATTATGAAGAAACATAGCATCACTTGAAACTGAAGCTTGTAAATACAACAGTGCTCTAGTGCAGTACTTTTGAAGTAATACCAAATGCAAAATTAAGTAGAACATTAGCTACTAAAGGAATGAAGCAGCCAGCGTTTGAAATACTTAGTACTAGAGCATTTTGTCGCTAACACAAACAGTAACAAACTGACTGCAGTCAGTTGCAGTGGGTGCAGTAGGTTACACCTATCTCTTTTTTTAAACAGCATTGGTAAGAGAATTCTGTGATTTACTTGAAGTTCAATTGCTTTGCAATTACCAACAATGGCAACACAACCGAAGGCTAAACCCCAGCACAATTTGCGCCATGTCTGGCAACACTCAGACCAATCGTTGTCGTGAGTAAGGATCTTATGAGGGGACCACCTTCTACCATCGCTCGATTAACTTATGAGTGCACGTTCAGCCCGGATGACGTTCAACTTGAGTACTTTCCAGAGGTATCTTGGATACCGACTTTCATTATTTAATTGGGACGACGCGCGAGCTGGAAATTTGTTCATGAGTTGAGCGTGCGGCTATGTAGCGTGTCCCCGGTATACCGTGTAACGCCAGAAAAGTACGGAGAAGGTAATTATATGTAAAAACAATAACATACTTCACCCAACAGATAATAGTTATGAAAGTGAATTTGCTGGTAGAGAAAAAAAAACTGTAACTGGCTGTATGGTCAGCAACAACCACAACATTGCTAGACAGCCATCTTAACGCTTCTACAACAGTGCCAGTATGGGTAAGATTACTTGAAGTTACAATAACTGCAGAGCTGCGTTAGAAAACCATTTAGTATTCATGTGGATACCAAAAAGTTGTGAAATAAAGATACAATGTCCAGTCTTCGAAAATTACATAACGGTTAAATTTTGCGAAATTTCTTTTTGCTAGCGTGACCCATGGAAATTTTACGGTTAGTTAATATTTTCACCTACTCTCGTTCAACTCAAGGTGGTACTCCTGTAATTTAACCAACCCCGTTTAATCTCAAGTCCGGTTGCCAAACCCCTTCTACCTTAACCCACCTCGTCTAGCGGACTGTAGCCCCACTCTCACCTGTGAATCTTGCATACAACAGTACTTCTTGCATTGTTCTCCTATATTTATGCATGCCTTTTCTAAGCACTGCGTACAGATATTTAGCTGATCATAATCTTACACGTTTAAATTTTTTTTGACAGTGTGGCCGATTTTTTTTTTTTTTGCACGACTACGGGACCCGTGGGAATAGATCAGTAGCCCATCATTTTCCTGGTCTCTTTGCTGCAATAGCTATACAGCAAACAGAGTCGGCCAATTTTGTCAGTCAGAGCAGCCTAACGCTCTGTTCTCAAGATGTCATTATATTTCCTTAGACATCGCACATTCGCTTGAAAATATACCTTAGAGCCTATATGTCCAACACTGACTGCTCTATTCTCCTGCAGGGTATCCTAACTACGCATCTAGCTGGCCCTGTTAAAAACGGCGAGCGCCACAAGTAAAGCGAACATAATATGTTGAGAACGAATCAAAAGCTATAAATAAGATGCGAGTGAAATGGTTTTCGTTTATTTAGTTTGAAAGTGACCTAAATTTTTCAAGAAGTGCTAAAGAAGATAGCTATGGTTGAACTTCGTTCCAGCGAAATGCAGAGTTTCTTGCAAATTAAAGTTCCCCTACCCTATGCTGAAAAGCGTAACGTACAGAAACAGGAATGGACGTACGAACGGACGGAGCCTCAAGTAGAATTATAATATAGATTAGAGTGCCCGAGCTGTCAAAAATGACAGTAAGAATTTGTGATGATCGGTCTTCATTGATCATAATTTTCCTATTAATGCTGGGGCAAAACAGCGCCAAGCTTTTTTCTTCGGTCATATGCTGAAAAGCAATTTTATTTTACCCACAGTCGATGTTGTCTCCTAATAAATATTGAGCTCTGTATCCAGGATACTGACGCTGTCATATAGCTCGGAAGTTTTCCTCAACTGAAATGTTGTTCTGTAGAAAGAAGAACCCAAATTAAATTCTTTAGCCGCCTTCTTACCGCTGAAGAATATTTTGTCAATTGCTTCAATGGTTACGTAGTCAATAAGGGCATCAGCGTAAACTCAAGGCAGCTGAAGCTCAGGTAAAGGAAACCTCCGATGAGATTACGAATCGTGTTGCAAGAGAGTGCTTAGAGAAGCTGTGTGTATCTGCATTGAATGGACTTCAACGTTGGAAAAGAAAGAACTGCATTCAGATTTGCGTTTGTCATCATCTGTATCCTGGTCTATTTTCTACATATCAGTTTTCAATGCAGCAAACAAACATGTGCTTCATTCCATGGAAAGAGTGACAATAAAAATCAGATTCCATAACAGGGCTAAGAGAAGCTGAAAACCGCTTCATTATTACGATGTCAAGAACTGTTTTCAGGCAATCAATGTATTGAGATAATAAAGGAATAAGGAAGCCACTTTTGCCATCTTCTAAATACAATCTGGTCATCGATCTCCATGAAAACGCAACTTAATAACAAAATCCGCTACCTGGCCAATTTTTCACCTATCTATTTCTTCAAGAGGGGGGACACAACACGTACATATATGTAAATATAGAAAGAAACACACGACGGTGTTTATTATATAGTTTTATTGATTGTAAATTTTAGGAATTTTCTTATGCTATTTTTATGATTATAATAGCGAAGCTCAGTATTAACATAACACTTCGAAGCACATACATATATATAGTGATAACATCAGAAGCATTCAGATGAGCGTATTTTGAATTTACAATGTTCATAGCATTCAGTTTGTACAGATATAATGTGTTTATTGCTTTTATTTGAAAGTAGTAGAAAATTTGTGACCGCCGGAGGAACAAAGAATTACTAATAAGCGCACTAGAATTAGTATCAGATATAAGTACAATTTTAAGTTTAATTATCACTCTTGTTATATGAGATTAAAAAAAATCACGAAAGTCGTATTGGTGACAAATAAAGCTGTCGCAGTTTCTTCATTAGCACCTGTTAACAGCATATCCGCATTACAGCTTTGAAAGCTCAGTATCTACTGAAGATATATATATTTCTTGTGATATGACACTGTTTATAGAGCCATTCGTTCACTATGTTATTCAATTGACACTATTTTGCTTTCCTACAACGCTAATATATATGATAAACGCATATTAGGCGAAACGCTGAGGCTCCACTCTGCCTGTCAAAAGCACCGTAATCAGAGCTGCCATAACCTCCTCACACCACAGCCAAGGCAGCACTGGTTTCCTTTGGCGCCCATCAAACGTGTCTGGACCCTGCACACCTGTTCCTACGGAATATGAGGCAGTTCCTCCTTAACCTGCAAGGTATCGGCGTCTACCGAGGCAGATCTTCATGTTCACCCCAGAGAATTTTGTGTTAATGGTTCCAGATATTTCCTAGATAATAAGCCTCAGGGAAGTAGCAAAAGATGTCCAAACCTCACAAGCTATTCATCGGTATCTGACATGGGCTGTTCTAGTTGAAACAACATTGAAAATTCAAAGAAGAGAAATAGTTAAAATGACATAATACCACTCTGAAGCTCACAGTAGACCAGCTAGCAGCATTAAGTAACTTGTCACAAAAAGCTGACGTTCAACTTGGCATGACTCGTGTTTTCCAGTGTAATTTGATCCGTGTAGAGTAGATTTAATTAGAAAGGCACCATTATGGATTACAGTATCTATATTTTTTATTCTCAAATTAACTGAAATACTGCTAGAAGTATGCGACAGGTCCGGCTCATCCTTCAGAGTCGCTTAGATTGCTCGTAATACTTAAGAATCAATGATTCCTATGATACATGTGCTCAATGACCGCCAATCCACGTGACACCTCTATTTATCAGCAGCCGAGAGAGCGCACAGTGCCTCAGCCGTAACAATACGTAGACACATGTCGGGTGGTGTGCACAACACGACCTGCACCTTGTCCGTTGGACTTCATAGGTATGAAATGCATTAATAGAAAGAGCAGAATAACTAATAATTCAAAAAGATCGCGGAAAATTAGGCTTTACTTCCTCAATAAACCATTTATGTGGTTCGTACTAACTTTCCAATGAGCTGAAATTTTTTTATCTTTCTTTTGCTACCAATGAGCTAAATACTCATGTATTTCTTTTACAGTAAAAATGCTGCTTTTGCTCATTTCCATTTCATTCGTTCACTGCATTGTAAAGCTTTCACCATCTATAATGTTATGATGCTTCAGGTTTCATATATACGTCAACAACCTTAAGTCAGCAGTTCTTCCCCTATTTCATTGTCAACATTTGGAATAGACTACCTTCCGATGTTGTTTCTGCGGAGTCGGTCAACTCGTTTAAAAATCGTCTCGACATACACTNAGGTCCGGCTCATCCTTCAGAGTCGCTATCTAACGAGCATTATGAATTCTTAGTTACTAAGGATACTATGTACACGAGTTACTGGCGGTTAGGTGCACTGTGGAGATAAATAGTCGTCGGCTCTCTCGCGTGTCACGGAGTGCCGTTACAATACGTATACACATGTCGGGTGGTGTGCACAACACGACCTGCACCTTGTCCGTAGGACTTCATCAGTATGAAATGCATTAATAGAAAGAGCAAAATAACTAATAAATCAAAAAGATCGCAGAATATTTGGCTTTACTTCGACAATAAATGATTTCAGTAGTTCCTACTAAGTTTCCAATGAGCTTAGATTTTTTATCTTACTTTTCCTACCGATGAGCTCAATGCTCTTCATGTTTTTCTTTTACAGTAAAAATGCAGCCTTTGCTCATTTTCATTTCATTCTTTCAGTGCATTATAAAGCTTTCACCATCTATAATGTTATGATGCTTCAGGTTTCATATATACATCATCTGTCTGTCTGCAGGCTACGCTTTAAATAAAAAGAGAAACTAGATCACTCTGAGAGCGCATACCTCCGCCAAGCGAGGCAACGGTAGTATAAAATTCAAATTGGCTTTGAAACCATAATTTTCTTTGTATAAACTTCAATATCTGATCATTTGTGTCTTTTGATAGTAACAACAGCTTGTGCAATTTTCTTTAAAATCCGTTCATAACTTCTTGAGTTAAACTGCTAACAAACGTTATGACAATCATGAGTCTAACATGCAAACGAACAAACTGATCTGAACCAAAATTGAATTATTTAGGTCTTTTAACATTACTAACAACCCCTATAAATTTCATTGACATCCATTCATTGTTTTTTTTAGTTATTGTGCTAAAAAGCATATAAGTAAAAACAGTGACAAACGAACAATCGGATCATTACCAAAATCTGATCATCTGCTCTTTGTTATACACCTAACAACTCACGTCAATTTCATGAAAATCCATCGATAACTTTTTCAGTTGTGGCATTGAAAAAAATGAGGCAGACAAACAAACAAATGGATGGACATATCTTCACCAAAAGTTAATCATCTGTCCATCCTAACATGCCTAACAATCCCTGTAAATTTCGTCCAAATCGGTGTATAACTTTTTGAGTTATCTTGGTGACAGACAAAGAGACATATAGACAGACAAACACGACGAAAACATAACCTCCGTGCAGGAGGTAAAAATAGGGTATTATTTATGCAGCCTCGGGAACAACATAGGTCGGTTCTAAGCTGCTACTGCTTCTCACAAGTCACAAATGTGCTCTCTGACTCAGAATGGGCTACTTTCTCAATCTGTAGCCCAACTACGGGTCCTGGCATTAATTCGTTAAAATTGTATTTCTAATCTCTGCAATTTTCACTGGTCTCGGCTAGTTTAAACTATTACACTTATTATTATTCCTTAGGTCTCGGTGCAGTGTGTGACCTCCCCGAGAGTATGTTTTAAATAAGCGTAGGTAAAGTAAGGTTAGTTAAGAATAGTGTAGCCTTGGTTAAGATAGGTGCAGTTCAGCTAGAATCGGTACCTAAGTAATAGGCAAACATATTGTACCAGAACCTCAGTTATGAAACATATTATACCGGCAACAATATTTCAACAGTATGGAGGGAACAGAAAGGTAAGGGCATGTTGCGTTTCTTCACTTATGGCCTTTCCAAACAATGGGGCACGGCCATGGGACAGCGACCGTGTCCGCATTTGCTTCCACACGTAGTGGGGCAGCCACCGACGTGAGAGTGCAGGCAATTTAAATACTTGTGAGTCAACGCTCACATGCTTTGATTGGTACACGCCGTCATTACATTCACAAGGTGACACGTCCCTTCTCAACCCGTCTGTGTTGAGTTCGCTGACTAGTAGGGCATGCCCTGCTTTTAGCAGATTGAGAGCGAAAAAGAGAGCAAAATCGGACGTGTCTCTAGGCTATGCCCAATCGTGTGGAAAGACCATTAGAGTGGGACTATCTAACCTGAATAGCTACAACTTGTCTAGACGTCACGCTGGAGCCCTAAGCACATCACCTTAGGTTGGGCTCCAGGCCTTAATGGCAACCAGCTGCGGTCGGGCAGCCTTAAACTCAATCTTGTCAATTGACCTCTGAACCAATTACGTTAGGTATCGTCTCAAGCCTAGTTGGTTCGTGATTGATGTTTAAATAATGACAGTGACGAATCTAACGCTCAGTATTGACGTTCCAAACAAGCTAAATCTAATCGGACTAGATAATCAAGCAGCAAGTGGACGAATCCAAGAAAGCCCTGGCACCTTCACCTTTTAATTGTGCCAATGGGGTAGAATCAGAGAATTTTTACCATATTTCGTTTCAGTATTTCATATTGAGGCAAGCAGAACAGTTATTGACTACTAAGCACTAGCACAAAAACTTAATATTCTCAGCACCTAGGGTGAGTAGGCCTAATAAAAGTTTTGTCACTTGGTGTCAACAATGTCTAAGCTGGAGACTTATCCCATCAAAAATTGGTACAACCGCAATATATTCTAATAAATATTCTTAAATCAATTAAAAAATAAATGAAGTTGTGTTAGAAGGAGCAAAATCAAATTTCTAGAAAAACTTGCAACTTTGACAGTCTTGTAAAGTGAAATCGGGAGTTTTTTATTATATAAACTAAATACACGATTTCATCAGATATCTACCTCTGCTGCAAAGCTGACAGCCTTACTTGTAAGCACATAACACGCAGGAAGGTCAACACAATATGAAAAAGAGAAACTAAGGAACGTATCACAGAAGAATAATGTGTACTTTATGTACAAAGAAAGGAATTAATTCAGTGATTTTCATTTCTAAAAAAATTTAAATTAATTCGCATAAGCGACTTCATTTCGCTTGAAAATAACTACAACGCTAAAATATAATGATTCAGCAATGCAGATGCTAAGAAGTTGACAAATAAACATTCGCAGAAGCGTCCGCAGATCTGGTTAAAAATCCATGAAAGATACTTAAGTATGTGTAGTACAGTCCGTAGACTTTCGATGATAATGTAAGGAGATATTTGAATGTTCGTAATAAAGACCGTAGACTTATTGACACGACGAAGAAAATATAGTTAAGTATTAGTAGTAAAATCCGTAGACTTTTCGTGAGTACAGTGAAAGTTTTCTGTGGTCAGTCAGAGAATTGACGGAGCAGAGGTGACTGATATAAAACGAATGACGCCCCGACTACGTTGTCGTCAACAAAAATACTTGCCTCGGGTACTCCATGTAACGGGGGAAGATTAGCGAAGAGCAACTGCAGAGCAATTGAAGCTTAGCCGTCGGGGGAAATATGCGGGCGAAACAATGCAAAACAACAGACGGAGCTGGTATGAGTTGCATGGGTGCAGCACGGAAACATCAATGGTTGTTTTACTATCCATGTGGAAAAAGTTAACTTCAGGAATAATAGTACACTACTGCGTTTCAGGAACTCTATGGGAATAGAGTTTCTCAAATGTGCCCGCCTGAACGTGGTCCACAAAGTTTCAAACGAAATTAGTAATTGTTAACACGCATTCAGTGCCCTAGTAATACTCTGTCTGATTCAGCAGTGATGGTCTGCAAATTTAAAAAAGAACGTCACTTCAAAATAAAGAAAAAAATACGGACTACGCAAAGCTGATGCGGTATTCTGATGCAGTCAAGGTTTCAGAAACCCTGGTGTTTGCTCAAGAGTCGTATAGGACAAATATTGCCTAGTGTTTCCAGCAAAACAGTAGCCGCGTAGAGAGTATGTAATTTGAATAAAGAGTCTCTCATACAGTGAACTCATTGTTTCCCCTGTACCTTGTCATTGGCCAGCCCTTAAATTTGTTTGGTTTCTTACTACAAGCAAGATTCTGCACTACTTCAAAACATTTTTTTTTTATTTTTTTTTAGAACGTGATCAAAAAAGCACAGGCGCGCTGCAACGCATAGCAATTTACTATACTAAACAGTCTAGCGATTATTAAATTTATGTCAATAACTTAGGTCTTCTTAATGAGATAATCAGCATGTGAACTCATTGATAGATAGTCTAAAACACAATAGCACTTACCTGCATAAATGCAACAGACAAAGATTTATGTATGTTTCACAACTTTGTAAAAACTCCCTCACTGTTTATATTAACGGCATATTTAAACCTATATCTATACTACGAAAGACTGCTACGCTCTATGCTTAACAAACGTAGTTTATTTTTAAACCTATATAACAAATACTACCAAACTGAAGTTATCATAACACTATCGGACTAGCTTATGTTTTATTCCAGCGTCCCGCAAGCTGCACACAGCCGTAGTATTTAAATAAAGGACACATTTGCAATAAAATGCGAGAGCTTAAAAGTTCAAAGGGTCAAGCACAAACTTCTGACAACGAGAATGAGTGTTGCTGCTGCTTCACAATGTCACTCCAATTCCTATAAGGACCATGAAAATGTGTACGGACCACAGGGAGAGCTTGCGTCTCAGTACCTAAATCATAGTTGGTACCAATTTTGTAGGTATGTTTCTCTAACCCATGAACTTTGCATCTCATTTGTGGATGTGCCAGTCTACAGTAATATATATTTACTGGGACGAATTTTGTCTGATTTTCAGTGCGATCTCAGTGCCAGAGTTAAAGTACTGTGCCAATGCCATGCTAAGAGGTTCAATTGACTAAGTGAGCGTCCAAATATGTGTAAATTTAGTGTATAAGTGCTCTTTTTTAAAATAACTGTCATACACTGTGCGGTCGTCAATTGACTATCTTTGATGACGTCACACTCGAAGTTAAAGTAGGTACCATCGGCGGTGAATAGACTTTAAGGTCAAACATTAGTGATTGTGACGTCACAATAGATAGTCATTTAGTGCCTGTGCGAGAATGGTTTCCCCATTGAACACGGTGGGCATCAACAAGAAGCCTCAGTGTTCTACGTCACAAAAGATGGTCCCTTGGTTCTGTGAAAAACTGTGCTGTACAGTGAATTAAGAACTCGGAAAATAATTACTGCAAGTTGCGGATCAAACTAAGAAAAAGATTGGAAAAAGGCTAGAAAATGCTGAAATTAATTTTAAGCGTCAACTTAATAATTCAATTGATAAAAATGAGCGGTGGAGTGATTAATAAGAGTAAATATAATGACTCAAACAAAAGATTATGAAAACGTTAGGTTTACTCGTGCTGAAAAACGTGGTGTTAATTGTGGGGAAATGAAGGAAAAATCCAAAAAAGCAACCAAATAGTACACGATACCTGGGGAGTTGGATTTACCTCCTTCAGTAACTGTAAAATAAATGCAATGGTTAATAAACAGTAACGATCATTTATTAGTTTGTTACTCTGTAAATTAATTCATAAATGTTAGTAACGACACCCACGAGACGGCGACCAATTATTAAGAGAGCATTGGGCGTGATAAATTATCTATGTGTTTTATCAGCTGCTCGCTAGACTGAATAGCTGTTTCATCCGTTCAGTGTAGAAATGAGTCTTTCACTTACAATTTTCGACCCGTCTTATGACAAGTAATTTGTTATTTTAGATTAATAACGAGCAGCAAGAAGAGCTACTTCTGCTGTGTAAAACAGCCAGATCCAAGTTACATTATTTCTTCTGCAGGGCAATTATCATTTATTTTCCCTCAGAGTAATTCTGTCAGTCTATATCAACGATAATAATGGCAGATCATCAATAACTTTATTGTTCAGCCGGGATTAAGTATTAGGCAATTCAGTAAGAGGCTATTGGTTCCAAAGTATTGAAATTTTAGTGATGTTGTTGTCCCTATGTCATGTAATGAAAACTATCCTAACGACTTTTTCTTGCATCTATTTCTGATACTTGGGCCTCATTTTCTACATAAAAATATTAAAAAGGGTAACAACTTATATGTTATTTCCCCTCATAGTACTAATACTTCGTTTGTTCTTTGGGATATTCTGCGAATTGCAAGCGTTATGTAATATGCGCATCCGAATTTTTCGTGCAAGGCAATCACCTCTGGGTGGCAACATTGAAATCATCAGATCAGTAAGACAAAGAAACTTTTTCAAGATTGCCAGAGGAACGAATTTCCATTCTCGATAATTACAAGCAAATTCGCTTCTTTTTCTCCCTCCATTATGCGATGAAGGAAATCCTTGACCTTTGGAAGCCATGATTGGCAGCAGACTCAAAGGGGAATTTTCTAGCATGACTTTTAAAGTTCAGATTTTTTGGCTTGAGACAACAGCGAATTGTGTGTATTGATGCATTACTGTGAGATTGGAGATTTGGGATGATTGGAATGCTTATCTACAAGGCTTGTGACGTGGAAACTGAAGGATTAATGCGCCCTATTGTTGAGAAAAATGCGTTATTTTCTATTCACATGACATCGGAAGTGATTCAGGGTAATAAAGCGAGATGGCTGTCAGAAAAAGTACCCTAAACATGATTAGTAAATAGGTAACTGTCGTTATTTCTGTCCCGGTAAACATGATAGCTTTAGCTTTTCACTTTGATTTGTTGTAAGACGTGAACTGCAGAAATCCTGTAGATAAGGTAGAAAAAGTAGGGGGTGCTTACAAGAACTAGGTTATTCTTAATGCATGGGGCAATTTTATTCTCTGAGATGACTCTAATTTGCTGGAGTACAAGCCGTGGCCAGGGGGACTTGGTCAGTACAAAATGAGACGATTGTTATGACAAAAGACTCGTGTATTAAGGCGCAGTAAAATATCAAGTACAAATGTTCATTTCAGCCATGAAGTAAATTTAGTGTCACCCCCTACAGCTAAATGAGTAGTCTTTACGTAAGCGGAAATTTAAAGGCGATTAACGGCTTCTATCCGATGCCATCCCAATACGCATCAGATAATTGCCTGTAAGTTTGCGATGGGCTAAGCCAAAATAATTATATGGAACATTACGCGAGCGCTAATAGTGTATTGGTGGGCCTAAGCCTACGTCCTTCCCCGACTGTTGACAGTCTATGGCAGCATACCACAAAAGTGTCATACTGCAAGTATCTTTTCATTTACTGCAGTGATATGCATAATAGAGTAAGTGCATATAAAAATACTCTAATAAATATCCTTAAAATTAATAACACAGTTTTATGTAAATAACCTATGCAAATTTTCCAAAAGTAGGCTGATAACTTCAACGGTTGACTGAGATTTCCGAGAGGTCCTTAACCATTATATGAATTTTCTTTCCATGGTAGACCAAGAAAATGAAACAATTAGTTTCCCGATGGTAAAGATTACAATAAAAAATACTGTATGTTGAAAATCCATTGCACTATTTTAATATTTTCATTATCAGCCTATGAAGTTTTTAGCGCACCTGGCTGCGTCAGAATAACTACGATAACAAACTCCATTTGAGGTACTTACCCACGCTACGAGCGGAACCCAGTCTGGACACTTTCCTGACCAAGGCAGGTCCTGCTATGGTGAGCAGCCTGGAAACCCTCCGTAAAGGGTTACGGGGGGTGGGGGATCGGTATGACGGACTCACGGATGACGTCGAATCTGAAATTGTCAATAAGTTTGTCCTTTTTTATAATGTTCACTTGTTTGAAATAATTATCTATTTACGTTACTAATTACACTCCTAACAGTATTTCTATAATGCTATCATGTTAATTTTTTCAACTATTTTCGCTATCAGGATGCAAGGAAGGTTCACGTAATTTTTACCAGTGTTTTACTCTGGTATCGCTTCACCAGTGCCTTCAAGTTGATTCCCATATAATGTTGGCAAAGAACATGCTATTTGGACCCGCTTAGCATCTACAGTTTCTATTCGTTGTGGGTGAAACTAATAACACCAGTAATGAGAAGTCGAACTTACATACTTGCATACAGTAGATTTGTTTAGAGCCTTCCATCTCAAAGCTTGACGGTTGAAGCGACAGCAATAGCTACGCTTGGAGGCAGCCACAATTCATATATGCATATGTACGTAATAGGGTTTACCTATTTGGTGTGTGGACAACATGGTCTAACATTTCAACGCTATGACAGCTAGTGTTATTTCGAAACTCCAAAAGCAGTGATGCTACGGCGAACTGAACTTATTGTCCATCACAAAGCCTGATTTATATAAAGTTAATTATAAGACAATACTGTACATGTTGACTAGAACCTTACCTAATCTTCTGACAACATTTGGAGATCCACTGCCATCAGCTTCGCCGAGCTCTCTGTTAGGAAAAGCCGTGGGTGTGTCGATGCTTGATTGGAAAGACAGCTGGCCATGACTCTGCGTTGATCTGATGGATAAATTTCTTGCCACGCTAGGATTTCTCTGAGAATCTCTACGAGGCACTCGTCTAGAAAGTTGTCTCCTCATTGGAACTGGAGGGGCTTTCTTTTTGGAAAGCATCGGCCATTCTAAAGCCACAAGACCTGTTCTTCTTGCTGGTGCTTGGTTCTGGCTCTGGTGAGCGCTGGCAACCCCAGAGCCAGGCCTATAGCTGCTATAGGAGACCGCGGGAGAGCAGTTGCCAGATGTCACCGGTGTGCCTCCGGATGATGGTGGATGGTTGTTTCTCATCCATGATGGTAGAGTTCTGAAAATAACAGAATAAAAGGAACATTAAAAAATTGTATATCTGCTTGAACTAATTATAAACGTAGAAAAATGCTTGCAGAATTTCACTAATTAAGTACGCTCATTTAGCACATTGCCGGTAAAAGGGTCCATCCGTTAATACCTTCATAGCTAGAGTTATAGAAAATTAAAAGCAAATGTATGACAAGTTTCACAGAAATGTTTCTTATATAAAATATTGACAAAGTTGGTAATAAAAATAAGAATCAATGTTGAGAGAATAAAGTATGCTCTAATGACTTAACAGGCGTATATTTACCTCTGAGTATTTTTACTACTTTTACAAAGATACCTTTAAAATATTTAATTGAATAAAATGTTTTTTTGAGTATTGCACATATTATCAGTTAGCAAAAATATTTTAACATTTCATTTTTGTGCATTGACCGAGAGAAAAAGACAAATGACAAGCAACTGTAGGTGTGTTAAAACAGTCTGGAAAATTCACTGCGTTTATCTAAATTTATTATTCAATAACAAGCTCAGGCCACACGCAAGCTGCAAACTCTACGGATGTTACTCCTAGTGGTTTATTGTAGAGCTCGAGCCAAAAACAGGACTCCTAAGCAAACCCATTTTTTCCCTGTATTTCTCACATTAAACTCAATAAAAATGCTGAGTAAACCTAAAAAGTTACAGATTCTTCCCAGCTGCTGAGTTCAAAGGAACTCCCGTACATTGCCAACAAAAATTCTTAAAGCTAATTTGTCGCGTCGTTCGTAACATCAAAAGCCTCAAGGCAGAGGCAAATATGCATGTGATACAGCAGCTATGCAGCGCTTGTACAAAGAGCTGTACTGCTTGTAGTGGCTAATTAAGTGAGGTGCAGTGTGTGAATTTTATGTTGATGTAAGATTTGCTCGGAAGCAGCAGCAGTCTTCGGGGCTCTAAGCAGCTTTCCGCAATCATTATTTGAAGAATTTAATGAATTCTAAGTTTATTCATTTAATCTAACGTAAGTAAATATAAAACAACTTGAATTAGTTACCCAACCAATCGTCCTATTTCTGACATCATACGCAAGAGCTATTATGGAACGTCCTTAGCTTGTTCTGAGACACGACGAAAAGACAACGGTGATACAACACCCTAACATGCTCGGTCAAAGTTTTTATGACTTTTGGAATAACTTTCTCCATTACTTTTAGAAAAAACTACGATTCAAGGTAGTAAAATAATTATTTTTTCCAACTCACCGCTTTAGTTTCTTGAATGCTTTTTTCAATACTCCCATCACTGTCCCGGTGTTAGAAAAACCAAGTAATGCAACGAAGAACAAACATTCCCCTCATGTTAAATTGAGTGCAAGAACGCAAAATTAATGAGTATAGATAACATGGAGAGAGTAGAGTGGAAGAACAAGGCAATTTGTTCTTAGCCTTTTTAAAAGAAGTTGGTAGCTCCACAGGGAGAGTGTAGTCATTATTCGTAAACTTGTCACTGATGAGTACGCTATGACACAGTATAGTCTTGTCCACAATTACAAAAAGAGGAGAACGACTAGCCTACAGTTTGTGCTCACAGCTATGAAAGAAGAAGAAGTTCCTTAACGACGCGGGGAAACACCGCAAACAGAGCTAGCCAGCAAACACTCGGACGAACAACACAAACATTTCTCACGACGCATATTGCTGCAAAAGATTTTAAAGACGATAATCTACCCAACACCCATGCGAATGCAACAGGAGCTCCTCACAACACGCTGCAGAAGACTCCAAAGAGGAGGGCCCTCCAGCCACCAGATTGCACACTCACAAAACAACTCGACGGTCCTCACAAACTAGAGTTTTTTTTAAATGACAGGCAAGAAGCTGCCCTAATGAAGCATTGTAGGCAATTTAGAAGTGAACAAAAAGAGACCCGGAGCCGGCGGTAAGGTGAGCGGTGAGCCGTAGCTACGTAATGAGTCGCACTGGGTAAGTCACTGAAGAGTGCAGCAGGTGAGTGCTGCACTACCATGGTCGGTGGACTGCTGCTGTGATCGATGCTCAGCTGTCGATACCTGCGATACTGAAGGTCCCCGTGTGCTCACGTGAGCAGGGAGGACTTTAATTAAAAGATACCGCTATAAAAGCGCGTTTTTTGGTTGTTGCTCTGATTATTTTCTACAGAACTCTAGAAATTCTACATAGGGATGGTAATGGTGTTGGAAGCCGGTTATTTATTGTTCTGTAGAACTGCGAGTGCCCAAAAGCAGAGAAGAGTTGGGTAGATTATTCTGAGATTTTTAGTCACCAAGCAGTAGATCTATTATATAAACAGAGGGATCATTCGATCGATCGTTCTCTTAATTTTCTCTTTCGACAGCTACTCCACAGCAAAAGGAAAATCTTGATATCCAGGTAGATTTCAAACTCCAACTAAGCGTGACTCAACGAGAGAATTTCGGTTCTTGGTATCCTTTGCCTTTTGTGTTTGGCATCCATCTTATTAATTACTTTGTATCTTACTTAATTTGTACTTGGCATCTAGTGTACTTGGTACTTGGCATCTATTGTACTTGGTATCTACTCTAATCGATACTTTGTATCAATTGTACTTCATACTCGGTATCTATTGTACTTGACCTCAGTATCAGTATTTCTGTTGCAGTATCTGAACAGGAATATTTTGCAACAGAATCCAGACAACTGCCCGTCCACTCATGAGCTTCGTGCTCGCCAGAAACCATTAGACAGAAAGAACTCTTATATAAGGATAGAAAAAAAACTCCATCAAAGCAGCCTCGTGGCTGCCTGGAACCCCTATGATCATGTGCTGCACATCGCATGCTAATGTGCAGCACTGCAGGTAGCATAAGCCGACTTGCCTGCCTAATGAGAGTATGGCCGCCTCCTGCCATGGTTTTGGATCATGCGGTTCAAGGGAAGCTTGAGAGAAG
>LQNS02278173.1:784343-796168 GCA_001587735.2 Parhyale hawaiensis | reverse complement strand
GCTGTCTTTGGGACGAAGGAGAGTACTGAATATGGCTTTGTAGAGCACCGTACATACGAGTTCAAGACTTTAGAGTTGGGCTATTAATGTGGTATTTCTGGTTGAAAAGCTTGGACATCATCTATGCGATTTTTCAGGCATTGGAAGTCCTTAATTGTATCTTTGCGGTGTTGCTGATCTCCAAAATGTCCCCTATCCATGTGGTATTACCTGCTTCAAAAGCAGCCTAGGGTGTATGGTAATTATCCGCACTAGATAATGAGCCTTAAAATTAAAAATCATCTCCAATAGTGAATGCAGGATTATGAAATAGTCACTTATGAAATCTAAGACTACAAGGATATCATTTTTGACAAACTTTCACTTGAAAATTGCAGTGAAAAAGTTCAGATGAAGATTACAGTCACAGTTTAGATTGTTGACAAGCGACTATTAGAGTGTCGCAATGCATTACCTACTTCCGGATTTAAATTTGGTAAAAGCCCTAACCCATCATGTGGAGCGCTAAGGGGACTAGAGTAAAATACAAACACCATTTGGTTTCTTTCCAGTAGGCTTTTTTTTTTACTTCAACTTTCGGTTGCACTAACGACAAAAACGACAATATTTGATAAGTTCCGTGCGATTTTTTCCGCTAATACTACGGCCGCTTCCCGTTACGAGCTCCGTAAATAGGAAGAAGTAGAAATTACGAGCGACACCGATGCTGGAGCAAGTAGGTTTTACCTGCAAAACTCGCCATGCAGCCAAAGGCCGGCGCCGGTATATGAAGGAAAAGGCGGCCGGGCATCATAAAGTGACTTAGCTGGACTGAGCCGATCCGCACAATGGGTCCATCCAATTTTCAGGAGACGGTGCGACTGCACACGAGAATTTTGCTTTTATTTATTCAGCAGATCATCCTCGTGGCTTAAAATAATCTCCGAGGTTTGGCAGCAACGCCCCGACGCGCGTCAAATTTTTCTGCCTCGTTGCGTCATCAGCCCTGGAGCCGACGCAGTGACGCATGTTGCTGAACTTTGTTGGCGAGACGTTTGACTGTGCGTCTACAGTAGAGGCGGGTGTTCCATATTAGGCGGGTAGATGTGGTTCAACTGTAGTGACAGTACTTAGAAGGCAATAAAATTCTGGGCAAATAGTGGCTGTAGCATATAGGAGTTAAGGAAATTCAGTGTTTGTTTTCCGCAGGTAAATGTGGCTGCAGTAATTACGATGCATAGATGGCAGCTCAATTCTGGACCAGCAATATTCACTACGCAATTAAATTGTGCGTCTGTTTCAGGCGTACAGCTGTGTCTCACCACATATACTGTAATATTTGCAAAACAGCTGCATTTAATGTGCAAACCTCTCAGACCACGAAAAAGAGATCCAGTTGGAGAATGGAAAAAGGTTTTGCCTAAAATCACCAAGATGAGAACTGTATCGAAAGTTCGAGGGCGACGGGCACTGAGCAGCTCCAGACCCAACTGCTTCCTCAGCTCATGAAGTAAATAAACCGAAATTCAAAGGATATTTAAGAAGAGAGTGAAAAATATCGAAAAGAAACGGAAGAAGAGTCACCTCGGTGGCCTCTCCGGTAAGCCTGTTTTTCTTCACCATAAACGGATCAAAGTAGTGACCAACGCGGAGGCCAATATAGTCCATTAGGAAATCTTTCGTATCTCCAAATCCTAAAACACAATTCCAAAAGTTGTATCGTCAGAAAGCGATGTTTCATGGAACTTTTGGACCATTTGGACAAAACATTTTAAGGTGAAATGGATCACCGACATCCCAAAGCTGCACTAACGGCAAGAACCGTTTGTTGCAAGTCGTAAAAAAGAGCCTTGATGGAGCGGTCCGCGGCGGTGACCGTGTTTTTATCACCCGCTGATAATTCAATACGGGCGGCCGTGGCCCTGCAGAAAACACAATACGGGACCGAAAGAGAAAGTGCCGAACTGTAAACTGATTTATCCTTCGCAACTAAGTGAGTAATGCAAGCGACAACTTCATGCTGTACTCAATAACTAAAATAATTTAAAGAGACTTACTGCAGAACAAAGTCTATATTCAGGAGATCGTACGGTATCCAAGGCCATATGACAAATTGTCTGTTTGAGGATCCCTTTATTTTCTGAAGAAGGCCGATGCTATCTGAAGCTTATACTGATCAAAGACTATAAACATTCGTATTGTGCTAGAATAAACTAAACTGTTTCAATCAAAATGAAAATAATCCCTTGTAGTCATATGCTGATACAACCACACCTTCTTTGCACACCTTCCATGCCGCCACGGTAGCAGCATGCTTCCGTTCTCAGCTCTAACACCTTGTATCGCTCGCCGGTTCGATACCCGGCCTGGCACGTGAGCTCTTTGCAATTCTTGGTGTCGTGACTCGGCAGTTGTGCGTGTATGCACGGCACTGTGGTAGAACTGCTTTCTTCAGAGATGAGGGGGTGGGGGTCTCGGGTCATTTGTTCCTTCCGTCAAATTGGCGCCATAGTTCTTGGTGACCTGAGGGCGACTGCGACTAGACTTACTCATCTGGGGCCAGTGGGCCTATACCCGCAGCACAAACCAGTGTATGTGGGTTTCCCAGGTGAGGGTGTGGTCTAAGTTGACTCTACCTTACCTTTACTTTATACAACTTAGACACTGCGCAATAAAAATTATTTAGAAACTGCACAAAGTTTCTTTATGTAACCTACAGAAGAAAAAATACAATGGGTGTCACTATATCATTCGAACTGTATTTTAAAATTTCAGTGGATAAACACTATATCCATGAGAAGACACAGCACGAATAAGAATTTCAAGGGAACGCTTCGCGATTCAATAAAACAAAGCTAGAAATTCAATATAAGTAAAAGCCAGACACACAGAACGCCACCTGGAGGTTGTGGCGTCGCCGTGGTCCTCCAATTATCGTTAAGTGAAGAGCCTGTCAAAGGCCACTCCATTTATGTCTCAGTGGCGCCCTCTAACGAAACAACTTTCTATAAACTAGCGACCGGCACCTTCCCACATCGTTACAGAAATTCCCAGAATTTGTGTCACCTCGTTACCGATAAAATTCCATGACAGGAATTTGCTAAAAAAGAGTAAAGAAAAATGTTATGGAGCGCTGATGGCAGAAACATTGGGAGTCCAGAGAGAAATTTCGAAGTCTGGAAATGCTACGGGGCTGTTGGCTATGGAAGGGAGAACGGTTACTGTAGCAGGGGCGTCGGCGGCCTGAGTGTTGCCAGATAACGGGCGACTGTAGAGATAACAAACGATGCGGGCTCCAGCTCTGTTATCACGCTCTACTACGGGTGTAAACTGGTGGACATGTTGCTCGTATAAAACAACAAAATGACCCTAAAAATAATATCAAAGAGACTGCTTAGACTAAATTAAAATTTTACTGACGCTCAAGACGATAAGAATGGTGAAAATGTTAGGGTAGTCTGAGCAAGATATGAAACTTTTGTCAAGTTATAAAGTTAGCTGAATATTTACTTACGTCGATGTTTTCTGGCAGAATTCTTTCTGCTAGCCTTGAACGCAGTCATAAATGATTGGAGAAATATGAGTATGTTTTGTCTTTAGCGAGAGAATATTAATCTATCATGTCTCAATATGCACACTCATATTCTACAAGCAACCACTTTCCAACCTACCTGACCTACAGGAATTAAATAACTGTATTAATGTTTTGGATACAACCATTTGTTCGGGTGAGGTATACTCGGCGGACTGGTGCTCTTCATGAGCTTGCCTTGGAACCGTTACGATGCCGTACGGGCCAGTATTCTCGTTCAGTTTTTTCCATCGTGTGTGGATGTTTGGAATGGTCTTGATGGCTCTGTCTCTGTTGGTGCTGGTATTGGCAGCTTTAAACGATCTGTACACAGAGCTATTCTGTGATCTCGGATCTTTTCTTTCTTTCTTTTTTCTTCACTCGCTAGGCTGGTTGCGTGGGGGTTTGTCAACCTCAAGGAATTTCTCCGTTTCCACGTCGCCAGTCTGGTGTGATTGAATAATAATAATTATAATAACCACCACTATGAGCTTAGACGGCATACAACCAAATTTCGCTAGTCACTGAAGGAGCTGCACTACATATTAGTCTTTAGTTATGCGGGATTCAAGGTCATCAAAATTAGTGACATGAGAGAGAAAATATTAAATTAAAAAGATAATGTATGGGTCAGAGATATGCGATGAGGTGCCATTTATTGAAAAAACTTGCAGGCCAATAGGCCTAGTGCCTCCGATGCTGAGCGTCTACCTATTTTCTTCGGACAACCTTAGAGCAGTAATTCAGCTCTCTCTCTAGATGATGTAACTTAATAAAGTACTGATTCATGTATAAAAAAAACTTTAAGATTCCATTTAGCTTTTTTACTATATTTCAAATATTTGTGTACCCCAAATTTTTTTATTCGAGTGTATTACCCTTTGCTTAGCAAATGCACTAACTTTTAGAACATTCATATCAGTAATAACAACCAAACTAATAATAGTTTTAATGGTAATGTCGACAATTAAAGTAGCATTAGTTATTGTTCTGTGACAAATAAATCATAATCATAATGATAATAGAGTTGATAACTATAAGAACAAGGGCACACTGAGAGCGCATACCTCCGCTAAGCAAAGCGCTGTAAAGAAACATTCAAATTGGTTCTGAAACTATTACTTTTTCCTTCGTATCAACACTAAACTCTATTCATTTAGGCCTTTTGACAGTAATAACAACTTCCGCTATTTTCTTGAAGATTTATTGATATCTTTCTGTGTTATGCTGCTAATAAATATTCCAACAAACATTAGTCAAACACATCAACCGACCATCGCCAAAATCTAATCACATATGTCTTTTAGCATTACTAACAATTCCCGTAAATTTCATAAAGGTCAGCTCCGTTCATAACGTTTGAGTCATTTTGCTAACAAGCATAAAATAAAACACGAAAACAAACAAACGAACGAACAGATCATCACAAAAATCTGGTCAATTACTCTTGGTTATATAGCAAATAACTCATGTAAATTTCATAAAAATCCGTTCCTACCTTTTCGAGTTATGATGATAAGAAAAATCAGCAGACAAACAGACAGATAGACGGATCTTTACTAAAAGTAGATAATCTGTTCCTCCTATTTTACCAAACAATCCTTGCAAACTTCGTAAAAATCCGTCCAAAACCTTTTGTGTTATTTTGGTGACAGACAAACAAACTCGATCAAAACATAGCCTCCTTAGCGGAAGTAGTTATTGCAATGACTGCTATAACGATCATATGACCATAAGTATTTAATTTTTAGTAATCGATTGTTGTTAATAATACTATTTGCAGGTAGACAATAATATGTATCCCGCACGCAATACCTGGCCACTGGTCGCGGTCCCCCACGAATAACCCCTACAACTCGCCACATCGCCATGCGAAGATCTCCCGACACATAAATTTTGTGCCGACGTTTAGCTGCTCAAGAAATTCTAGTAGCGGCGAACTTGGAAGTTTATTTGGTCGTAACTAAAAGACGTGAGCTCCTTGCTTTGTATTTAAACAACACTGGTGTACTTTGTGCGTGTTGACCTCATGTTAAGACGGCATTACTGAGATACGGTTGGTATTGTACTGAGCTAACNATTCTAGTAGCGGCGAACTCGGAAGTTTATTTGGTCGTAACTAAAAGACGTGAGCTCCTTGCTTTGTATTTAAACAACACTGGTGTACTTTGTGCGTGTTGACCTCATGTTAAGACGGCATTACTGAGATACGGTTAGTGTTGTACTGAGCTAACTTTGCGGCAACGGTGTTTCTCAGCGAGAAGTCGCGGTTTAACATTTTTTTGGTCGACTCGTAAATGAGGAATGTAGGAATTGTTATCCAAGAAATACAGAGTTTGTTGCTATTAAGCTTTAGTTTGTAGTGTTGAGACGCTATATTCATTACTGACTGCTTTGGTGAGCGTATTTCTTTGCAGAAGCTTTTGTAATGCCATAATGATTTAAAATTCTCTATTCTAAAATGAGTCAACTATAAAAGCACAGAAAATTTGAGGCAGTCATTATATAGAAAGCCCAAACCTACTCATTATTAGTAATATAAAATGAAAGTAGGTATTCTTTATTGCAAATGATAGCTATTGTCAAGATGATGAAAGAAAAGATACACAAACGTATACAGCCACTAAATCCTCCAAGAGTTCCCTCCACATTCGTATACTTACTCTGGGTGACCGTCGTTGTAGACACTCCAGGTAGAGTTAACACCAGGATGCGGCACAGTTGTCGTGCTGTCGTCCATCTCTGTCCTACCCTGAAGGTCGTCCCATTCAGCGTCGGGCTGACTCAGCAATATCTGTGGCACCTGAACAGGGGACTGCTGAGGATCCTTTAAGGAGAACCTCCCGCGTCCTATGCCCCCCGAGCGTCCGTGTCGGGGGCTGCGCTCCGAATATACTCTATTAAAAATACGCATAGAGGACAAGAAAAGCTTGTGCCGAGGTAAGGACCTTGTCGAGAGGGAAGGGGATTTCTTGGAAACGGCACCGCAATTGTCTAGAGACGCTTCGCCGATCGATCGACAGCTGCGGGACCGCCCCAGGGCTATGGTCTCATTATTTTGAAGTGCCTTCGATGGGGCTTTGCTGATGTTTACTGTCGCTCTCCTCATTAAAAATCCCTTATTATCACGATTATCGATGGGTCCTCCAGTGCTTCCGTTTTCCTGAATGAGCATTTGGTCGAAATCTCCCTGCAGCTGCTGCACGTCCACGTCACTGGAATCATGCGGCAAATCAGACCCTTCTCGGAAGGTTTCTTCTGGTATTGGAAGATGGCACCTACTGACGCCATCTGACGACACTGGTTCCAAAGCACTCGGGAAATTGCACTGGAAGATATTTTTCTTTCTCTCAAGAGGTGGCCTCTGTGGCACTGGCGAACTGCCTTGCTGGAATCGTTCAGAAGTTGTCTGCTTTTCGTAGGAGTTTCCGTTGCCACGAAGCGGGTCATAACGCACAGGGCTGCTGCTGCTGCTACTGTTCTTTCTAGCATAAATGCTAGTGAATCCAGAAAGCAATATTAGCCCAGGTGATACCGATGTCTTGCGAGACAAAGGGGATTTGGACCTATCACGATTTCTAGTGCGTTCGGAGGTATTTTTTTCTCTAGACAAGCACGTTTCACTACCGAATGTGCCACGGCTGCCACTGCTCATCATCCTGGTGAGTGAAATTTGATCATTCTTTGGAGAACTTTCCCTCCGCCTGCTGGAATTATTATTATTTCCCTTCGGAGAAGGCTCACGCCGCCAGCCAGAGACATTTTTACTCTCAATTAAGTTAAGATTTAGCTTCAAATCGGAACTTTTTCGGGCTCTGAAGCCAGATGATCGTCTTCGCTGGCGGTCAGAAAAATACACATCCTCTCCTCGGTAGGCAATCTCAAACCGCTGCGTCTCTTCCGCAGCACCAATGGAGGCAAGCATTGTAGAGCTGCGTCAGGTAGAGCTATGCTGTGTTGCAGATTATTAAGTGCATTTACCGCAAAAATGGTGCAAACCAACACTTGGCTTCAATGTGAAACTGAATTCATTGCACTACTGTAAGAAATGGCACTTTCTGTCACTACATTATTGTCAGAATGACACTGCAGACTAGAACTTTGTTTTAACATCGTACTGCTGCAACAGTGTACAAAATGTTTTGCATTGATATAAAACTTAAAATTTTTCTAAAAATCGAACAACTAGACAAGTTGTATGAAAATAGGCATGTAATACTTTGAAGAACTATCACAATTTATTGAAGGAAGCACGAGACATCATCTCCTTCATAGAGCTTGACAATATACAAACAGAAATATGAAAAAAATCGGAATGACTGAAAAGTTCTCACCAAGACCCTGGCACTGCAACATAATGAAATTATCTCAGAGTTTTCACATTCACGGTGCGGTTCATTCATCAAAAAATATCACTGAATTATAGAACTAAATAAAGTAATTTAGCAGCTTAGTTAGTTCCCGTCAGAAAACACTGCTTTTTAGAAGACTATTATTAATACACAGGAAAATACACCGGTCTGTCTGTAGAAATGTGAAATAATATATTTAGGATTCTCTAAGATATTGAGCAACACAAGCATAGTATATATTTTTTTTCTATAGCCATACAATAATATGAGGCTCCTGGGTATTAAATTTATCTGTAGCACGAACCAGTACATGTGGGTTTCCTAGTTGGAGTGTACGGCCAAGGAAACTACTTACCTTTAATTATATCTCTTCAATTTTACCTAACAACTTCTACCTAAACTTCTCACCAGCTGTGAGCAAGTTGACTTACGAGCGGTTCAATTAGTTGGTGGATACAACATACGCGCGTAGATCCGAGTACAATTCTACCTCTCCAAAAAGAAAATCCTATGTAGTGGTTCAATCTTTCATATATTTTGTCGATGTGTAGAAGTATTTCTCACTACACCCTTCATCTTTCTGAAATTTTCTAGATATATCACTCCCAACAACCGAATTGCTACTTTACCTATTAATTAATATGTTGTAAAAATAAATCTCCTCCACGCAGCAGCTCTCTCGCTCTCCATCTTGATAATGTGTTATTTCATGCAGAGAAACATTCCTCACATAACAGGCAACTCGCTTCCCGTCTTCCTACTACAGTCGAACCCAATTAACAAAACATCTTTTGGTTTTCTTGTCTTAACCAATGTATTCTTATCCAGAGTAGAACGTGCGTCGCTTTCTATGAAAACTTTCCATGGGGTACTAAAAAACTCTTATCGGCTAAATAACTTAATGAAACAGGGTTCACACAAACGTTGTATGCTCCCTGAACGGCGCACAAAATATCCGAACATCTTTGTATCTCCTCATAAACATAGCAGTATGTTTATCAAAAACTAAAATTACTGAAAATCTTACCAGTGAAGTCAGATGATTGTCACTAGCAATATTTCTATATAATTTTTTATTTGCAAGAAATTAGAACTTGGAAATTTCCGTGTAATTCTAATGTTAGATTGAAGTAAGAGAGCATCCAAGCATTTCCAAAGTTGAATGATGGCTTTAATCTGTGGCAGACGTATACTGATTCTAACTTTAATTCTCGTGACGAAATAAGGCTACGTATGTGCATAGATTCAGGCAGACTTGGGAAATAGGAAACACATTTTACTCATCGCGACCTACAACTTATTTAAACTATATACAATAAAAATGTAATGCTTGTTAACTGACCTTAGGCAGATAGGCGCAGGCCTGCATCGACTGCGCGCAAAATGAACATAACGCCGTGGGTTATTTTGCTATAGAACAATCCGCCATGTTGGATACTAACGCTGGTTGATTCAGATATTTTTTATCTATAAATGAAAATATATTACGACATTTGTAATTTGACGTAATACATGTGCCAAAATGATGCTACTGTTGTGCAGTTTGTCATTTGAACTATTTTTATCGTTCCATTATTCTGAATAATACATTTCATGCATATCGTCTAAAATGGCTTTTTTGTATATATGTACGTAAAAAGCAGAGTATCTGTGTTATTAATAGATAAGCATGGGCTTGGTTCTCGTCGAATTGCGCTTCTTAAGTGGAGTGTGCTCTTAATTAAGCGGCTGGTACTTTATGCGGAGTCTACATCACTCATATTTTGTTTGATGTAAATATTGATTCGTGCAACAGCTCACACGTACGTTACTTGATCTTCCAGAATATACGTTAACACAAAAATGTCTTCCTCACACAACGTTGATACAAATACAATATTCCCGCATAACTATCTCACTGATTATAACTCACTCCCTATTTTCTTAACTATATCGTTGATACAAATATTTCTCAATCAACAACTCACTCGCTACCAACATAATATATTCTCCACATAACAGCTCACTCGCTACCAACATAATATGTTCTCCACATAACAGCTCGCTCGTTGTCAGCAATCTCCTCATTTCGAACAGCGGCCCCCACCACCTGTTGCGGCTACGAGCACAGCACCCGCAAGTGCTGTTCGCTGCAGCACGTCTGCAGCACAGCACTGTATGCACTGCGATAATAATGGCGACAAAAACGCTAGCGACGAACGTTGGTGACTGCCGGCGTAATGTACTCGGCTCGTTGGGCATAAAAAAAGGACTTATTCCACTGAAGGAAAATAGGGACATGAGCTTAAACTTATGCAAAAACCTGTCTTTTGGAGAAACAAGAAAAGAACATGTTTTTTTTCCTGAGAAGACAGGAAAGTACTTATGCAGTATATTAATTTTTATTTTCAGGAAAAGAATACTACCACCAATAAGAATAAATACAACGAAATAGTTATAGGAAGAATATAAAGTGACATATTTACTCGATTTAAATTTGCAAGAATATAAATCGTAATTGATGACCTAAAGAATCGATGTCCATAGCCCAAAACTTGTGTTACATTTTTTCCTTCTCCGGCGGCTACGCATCCATATGAAATCTACGTCCAGCAGCTACGTATCCATATGAAATCTACGTCCAGCAGCTACGCATGCATATGAAATCTACGTCCAGCAGCTACGCATCCATATGAAATCTACGTCCAACAGCTACGCATCCATATGAAATCTACGTCTCAGTGAAGCATATGCGCGAGACAAAAGGAGATTTCCAAGATTAATTAGTTCACATTTAACACCCGAATTAACAAATCATGTCGGTGTTAGGAAGCCTGAAAGCGTTACCACAGCTCAACATTAAGTTTTCTTATTCCCCATTACAAACTCCATTTGTCTGCATAGTGCTACAAGGAAGTGTGATAGTGCTTGTTAAGCCGTTGATGAGACTAGCCTCGATAAATAAGTACGCCTGTTCCAGCCCACAAAGAGAGATATAAATGAAGGAAAGTCTTTTTACGGCAGTTGTAAAGGAAAACAAATCCCTGTGCTGGTCATTAATATTGAGCAGCTCTCGAGAAGAACAAAAGCACGAGAAGGAGCCGTGACACGGTCGTCCATCAAAACCTTATCCCGTCAACATTTTCTTGTTTCTTCAGAATTCCCGACGGTAATGCGTAAGAAGAAGCACTTTGCCGTGAGGGCCGGAAACCTGATAGCTCGCTTCAGTCCGCTGCGGCCATTAGTTTGCGGAAGAACCCAAGAAACGGGGCAAAATTTCCGCCCGCCGTCCAGGCAGAAGCGCTCGGGCTCTCGCTATTGTGATGCCAAGCGATTTGGGGAAGCCGCTCCCCATCTGGGGACATGGGGAACAAAGCGATGCCAGATGGAGCGAATTCGAGGGATATTTTTCATGATTTGTTGTTCGACATTGTTGGTTTCAAGACGATTGGTTGGTTGGTTGGTTGGTTAGTTGGTTACGGTTAAGAGACAATGAAAGATTGTTTGCATGCTGGTTAGGTGGTTGCGGTTACGCAACAGTAAAACGATGTTAGCATACTAGTTGGCTGTGATCACGCGATAATTGGATATGATTGCCTGGCTCGTTAAAACTAAGCCGTAAGCCAGGATAACCACGTTAAAAATGACCATCCTAAGAGAGGCAGAAACAAGGAATCATTAAGTAGCATGTCGAGTACAATAGAAAACATTAGATTAGATAGGCGGCAGTAGACGAACCAAAAGGCCCATTCCCAAAGAGACACCGGGACTTACACCCCGGCCCTCTATGAGCTATTGCCATTAGCTTGACAAAATCACTACGCACGAGAACAACAATTCGGAAACGAAAATAAAACAGCAAATATTGAGCTGAACTAACGAAGACACATTCTAACAAGGAGTTAATAAAGTCAGGCACAGAAAATCTGTTGTTTATAGTTGTG
>LQNS02278173.1:739285-753218 GCA_001587735.2 Parhyale hawaiensis | reverse complement strand
AAATAGAAATGAAATTTGACAACACGTTTTCGCATGCTTTACAAATGAAAGAGTAAATGTCAACTAATTAAAACATCATATTCCCTTCATGACTCAAATACTTTTCTAACACACAAAGAATACACTTAGTGACCTGAAACGTACTTTCAGCGATGCGCTGTGGGGTGAATAGTCAGTACAATACCAGTACAGTCACTATAGCGACGAACAGATACTGCGGGTACAGTTATGTGACACTAATTCCGCACTTACGAATGAATCAACACTAATATTCTAACTAACACACGAATTAATTTTAATAGTCACACTAGCGCATAAAATCGGCACTAATGCTAGCACTAACGTATACATCGGCCCTACTATTCACACTATTGCAGACATCGGCACTAATATTGGCAATAAGTATCCCTTGGCACTAGTATTCGCACTAACGCATACATAGGCACTAATATTTGCAACAACGAGTTCTTTAACACTAATATTCGTTTTTAAAGCAAGCATCATAACAGCCATGAGGTATTTATTATCATATAATTACCCCAGACACTTGCCTCGTCACATGAAGACTCTGATGGCACCGAGGATCTCACACGCCAGTTTTAATTATTGCGAAAAAATTAAGCGAATTCCAGCTAAATTTACATTATACTCAAGGAAAAGCCGAGGCAAAAATGTCAAGCTGTCCGTTCGTATTCGATAATAACGTGGTTTGACGAGAAATAATAACATTAACAGTAAATAAAATCAAGTGTTTCATAAATAGCCCGTTAACGCACGGGCCCGTAGTAGTTCGTGTTATTTTTCTAGTTGGCAGTAATAGTAGAAGTTAGTTTTGAACTAACGTCTCGTACCAGAGACTGCCGCCATAACTTAGTTTTGTAGATGATATTCAGATGCATGGCAGCTTAACCATAAAATTATGTTCAGAAATCACGCAATAGAAACTATTGCTGTTATAACAAACAACGGCCACTCACGTTATTATCCAACTATAAGACAAGAAGCGATTTGGTCGATTGGTTAATTGGTAGGTTGCTTTGTTAGTTGGTTGATTTCTTGCTTGTGTGCCGAGTCTCGCTAGCCCTTGTCAGCGATACGAATGCACAAGAAAAATTTATTTTTCTCAAGGTCAAACAGACCGTTGTTTTGCCAAATTTGGTTTAGAAGCATTTCAGTCTTCTGAAGCACCTCGCAACGGCAGCATGGATTCAGAATTTTGCTTTTGTGCTGAAATCATGATGCGATTATTGAGTTGAGGATCCGTGAAGAAAAGAGGAAAAGATATTTTTCAGAACAGAACCAGGAAGAAGGGAGGTAATAATGAAGATTTCGTTGGAGCAACCATTGTTTGCCATTATTTTATGAGGGCAGAGCCCCTACCGCGTCCAAATAGTATGAGGTGGGTGCCCTCGTGTTATCAGTTTTACAGAAAATGTTAATGAGCGGTATATGAATAAATTCAGATAATAATATTTTTAATTCATCTGTGGTAGAAATACTACTCGAGGAAACTCACAGCCCGTCGCATGCACAACCTCGATCGACAATAGTGTTACAGGCACTGAACCCGAACAGACATTCCATGCAAGACAAGGAAACCCAGGCATAGAACGCTACTGTTGCCCATACATCCTCGCTGACGCATCACTATGTACAACGGGCCGTTGAGTTTACTGCAACTATAGGGCTGCGTACAATCAATAGCCACAAATCTCCCTATAGCATCACTTGCGAGCGACATCATAATACCGAAGACTATCTCACTGGTTGGTTTCGTTTGCTCCTAAGAAAATCGTTGCATCATTTAAAAAAGGCAACAAATCTTCCTCGCACAAACCCATCGCAAACATACCACAAGCACAAATAGCCTATTTGTATAATTAAATCTGCTTCGCGCAATTAATATCTGCTTCATGATATAAACATGACTGAGAGTCAAAAATTTCTTGTTTGAAACTTGTGATAATATCCCCAACAAGAACTTTATCGGCATTTATCGGCTGTCTACGAGTAAGTAGTGAACGGCATAGCGGATAGCATCCGATAAATGCCTATAAATTCTTGAATGAAAATTTCACGCGGTGCAACGATTTTCCTTTTGTCGACACCGATTTAACAGCAAGTATTTTACAAATGATACGTCATAGCCGTGGGTGATAAGCAGCCATGTGTAGGTAACAGTGCAAGTCTAGGTATTTGTAGAGAAACTCAGTCGCCATTAGATTTCCCTGTACAGGAAATCTTCACATAACATAAAAATGGTCACAAATCATACACGCTCATCGACTTTCTCGCCAAATCAATTTGGCGGCGCTGAAAAACGTAGTTTAATGTCACAGCTGATTCACCGCCAGGGTATCTAATTTTTTCTCTGCAGCACCTCGGGGCAGCATCACTAGGCAGCAGCAGCAGCACGACGGCAATATTAACTGCAGACGCGATACGCACAAGCCAAGTTTTTTTCTGCCGCAGATGCGCAAGAGATCGTCGAAACTTGTGCGGCGCTGTTCACTCATTTGTTCATTAAACAGGACAATGCGGCCGACTGGCGGCCACATTTGGGAGAAATATAAGGAAGATAGTGGCGGGAATGACTGAATTATTGGCGGTGTATAATAGAGCTCCTGTACCAGGAAACTGGGACACTGGTTCACAAGCTAAGGGTTCAAATCAAATTACTTTCATTAGCAGCAAAATAGGTTCACAAATACCTCCACATGTACAAAGTATTGGTACAATAATTGAAATATTACGTATAATTGCGGGAGAAGTGTGTAGAGAATTTTGTGTACGGTAAAACTAATAAAATGCATACAAATATTTTGTCTCTGTTTCGAGTGAAGTCTCCGTTGCAAAACGAACATTTCTGCAGCATATCCGTATCATCCGCATTCGTAAAACATTTTCTCTAAGCCTAAGAAACCCTGAAATTGTAATAAAGCAAAGAGAGAAGGAGCCGTCTTCGCCACATTTCTAAACTCAAAAGAATTTTAAATGATACAGTTTGACAAAATCTCCGTGTTACTTGCAATACATACAATGTTTTCTAATTAATTCTAGTGATATGTACTCTTCCTTAGAATCATGCCGTTTCAAGATGTTTAATATTATTAATTCCTAAAATTCCTTCAGTACAGTCTTAACAATCATCCTGAAATATTTCAGGCATGTGTCACTCCTTTTATCCCCAACAAAATTACGAATTGAGACTTTCTGTACTCAATTTTCCAATGTGCATGTTGATATTGAGAAACTCTTAGCTATGTTTCAAATTGCATTGCGTTTTAGGAGAATTCCCATTTGTCTATTAGATCCCATTTCCAGTAATGTATTCAAAAACGATTTACAGAAAATGTCAAACAATTTAACTGCCTCTTACATTTGATTTTCCAAAAAAATATCTGTAACTTTTGAGTAGCTACGTAGAGATATCACTAAAGATATGTCACTTATACCCATCTCAAATGACTTTTGTAATTCGTATCAGACGATCAGTCAAGTGGACGGGTGCATTGCACCAATGATATAAAGCTACAGAGCAACTTTCTTTCTCCTTCATTTTCGGCGGCGAACAAACAGTACGATGGTTTTGTACGGAACACAACAAGCAAATTAAGGCCCACGTGACCCCAGCACACCTGTCTGGCCGCCTCAGGTTATTGTTGTTATATTTGTTGGCAAAGTAATGCGCGAGACCCTCAACCTCTGGTCTGCTCCCTGCACCTCTGCAGTAAAACTGCTTTTGTTTCTCTTGCAAATTCCGCAGCCGTTACGGGAATTTGTTGTGAGTGTGCAATGAAAGAAAATATGCTGAAGAGAGCGCTGTTGTCTAAGGTATTCATCCCCTTGAATACGTGGATGTCTTTTATATATACATATTACATATGTTATATATAAAAACATAGTAAAGAAAACTAAAATTTTGAGAGTGTTTAATATACCGAAGTAACTACGCTAAAGAGAACAGAATCGTTAGAAAGGCTAATCCATAAAGATATAACTTTACATTTTTTATTAATATATATCGTAATCTATTAATACTTCAGCATTAGTGGTTCTAATTCTCACTATAAAAAGCACTACAAAGAAGAGCGTGCTCGGCTCTTTACATCAAAACTTTACATTAACTACTTCCATCCGTCTATCACTAGAAGAAACTTTGCTACGGCAAAATGCCTTGATAAGGAAAGTTATTTTGTTGCTTTGATCAAAAACTAATCAGGAATTTAAAGGCAGGGACATAACTTGAAATCTCTATCATTATATTGACACCATTGATGGAGCGAGTCTCTGAAACAACCTCGTTATTCCATCATTAAACTGAAATAAATTTTACTATTAAAGTTAGTAGTTCATCGTCCTGTTCTAATCAAATGCCTCGATGCTTAGTCATTCTGAAATTCGTTTTCATCTCTCCTATAAATGAAGCAGAACACTTTCTGCATTGATACTTACTAACGACAGAAAAAGCAAGCGAAAGTGGCTGTTTGTCTGTAAATTTTAAAAATGAACTAATGGTTATGCTAGGTTTTAATATTACACGAACTTGGATATGCGGATAGAATTAACATATAAAGAAAATTACGTCATTTCCTAAAAAGTTCTATCCACATATGCAGGTTCAGCTAATATTAAAACCTAGCATAACAACATGTTCATATTTCAAAGTTAACGACAAACTGCCACATTCACTTCTGTCGCTTATAAGAATCAATGCAGATAGTATTCTTTTTCCTATATAGGAGAGACAAGGACGCAAATGAGAGAATGTCTAAGCATCGAGGCATTTGATTCAAAATTGACACTTATGGAGCAGGTGTCCGAAACATCTTCGTAATAAGACATCAATTTTAACCACTATCTTAACCTTTAAATTCCTAAACTCTCCGATTTCTCATTTAAGCGGACACGCTCTTATAACAACGGAGCTAGAATCCACATAAACACTATTTGTGTATACTGTTATGTAATATCTAAATGCAAATACATTATTTGTGTTACGAACCTATAGCTCAGCTTGGCCCACAGTAAAACATGACTAAAAAATATGTAAAATACAATATAGAAAATATTCACCTATTCCAAAATCACCATGTGCCGCTGTACATATTTCATCGCGGCACTATCGTTTTACACAAGTATAACTTCACTCTGATTCTTGCATGTTTCCACTGGACTGTGTAGAGGATCGTTGCTCTGTGCAGCAGCAGCTCACAAAGCTACAGTGCACTGTGCTATATACATTTCGATGTTTCACTATTACCCTGCTATGCATTCAGAATTACCAGGTTCAGTCCATCTCACAACAAACTCAATGTATACCGTAGTTTTGAATTCACTATGCGCCGTCCCAAATATAGTGTAATCCAAGTATCCTGATTTCCACTGGACACTGTAAAAACATCCCTATATTCCTTCTTCATCAATTATTTAGCTGCGTGCAAAATAATTTCACTATTTCAATTTTTAATGGAAAAATTTCAGCCCATTCTTAGCCTGTTAACCTTTGCTCAGCCGTAAATGCATCAATTTCATTATTTTCAGACTTATTTTATCTTATAAGGTAACACTTCATTATCTATTATCTCAGTAGGTATTCTATTGTGCGTAGTGGGATTTATTAATAAATCTCATCTCATACACCGCCGACCTTCGTTTCACTGCCCCCGTGTATTGGCAACACCAGTTTTACATGTTATCCCAACATGCAATACAACTTGCCACATCATATCAATGAAACACACAGGCGTCAAGTAGCCCCTCGCTGAGGTGCAGCATGAGGCACCTCAGCAGCGAGGGCGCTGCGCGACCCCTCACTTCACATGCACTACTGACGGAGGGTTGCCCCACCTGGCGCACCACTACCACTGACCCTCCTGCGCCATTCACGGCGATAGCTTTCGGGGCAGCAATGGGACACGCTCAGCGGTGCAGATTGCGACGCGAGTGCCCTAGCTGCTTGATCCGTAATGGACCATCGGTCCCATTACACGAGAAAAAATAAGCGCTAGGCTTCGGTCCCCGCAGAGTCACTGCCATCAGACGGAAAAGATTTAACATTCGATAAACAGTTATAGGCGTCGAACGGTAAGCTGCGGCGCTTGGCTGGGCTAACAAATATAATAAGTTAGCGCATTAGCATGCCAAGGAACAACTTAGCGGTGTGCGAACACACGAACGGTAAGTATATAATCCTAGAAAGATGGAATAATGGTATTTTCGGTCGTGTAGCTCAGGGTTGCTGTTTCTAGAGCACAGTAATATCTAGAAACACTTCGGAAACCACCGTCATAGAAAAAATGTGCCACCACTTATTGCTGCTCTAGTATAAACCATTTTTCCATAACCAACTGTTATATTTCCGTGTCGTTTTCAAAGAGGCACTGAAGAATGTGATTCTACAAAAATAACTCGATATAAACCCTGCTGCCTCTTCCTCCATTAGCTGAAGAGATCCTGACAGTCTAGGAATAAGAGATACTCACTGGTGTACAGAGACTCTGTACAGTGTATGCATGGTACCCATTCAATACCTACGTGGTACCCATGTCATGCTCACGTGGTGTCCAAATCGTACTCACGTGACACTCAGATGGTACTGTAATGTTGGAGACACAATATGCTATCGCACGCTCAACTTAAGAGCGGATGTTCATCTCACATGTCGTCCCAATACACGGTGAAAGTTGGTACGATGAAGAGCGTGCAAGCTGAACGTCTGTTCACTCGGTTGAGTGTGTGATCGCATAGTGTAGCAGTGGAACAGCCCCGTTACAGCGACTGCGGCTGCTAACACAGCCCCGTTACAGCGACTGCAGCAGCTAACACAGCTCCGTCACAGTGACTGCGGCTGCAAATACAGCCCGTTACAGCGACAGCGGCTGCCAACACAGCCCCGTTACAGTGACTGCGGCTGCAAACACAGCCCCGTTACAGCAACAGCCGCTGGTAACACAGCCCCATTGCAGCGACTGCAGCAGCTAACACAGCCCCGTTACAGTGACTGCGGCTGCAAACACAGCCCCGTTACAGCGACTGCAGTAGCTAACACAGCCCCGTTATAGTGACTGCGGCTGCAAACACAGCCCCGTTACAGTGACTGCGGCTGCAAACACAGCCCCGTTACAGCGACTGCGGCTGCAAACACAGCCCCGTTACAGCGACAGCGGCTGCTAACACAGCCCCGTTACAGCGACTGCAGCAGCTAACACAGCCCCGTTACAGCGACTGCAGCAGCTAACACAGCCCCGTTACAGTGACTACAGCAGCTAACACAGCACCGTTACAGCGACTGCAGCAGCTAACACAGCCCCGTTACAGCGACAGCAGCAGCTAACACAGCCCCGTTACAGTGACTGCGGCTGCAAACACAGCCCTGTTACAGCGACAGCGGCTGTTAACACAGCCCCGTTACAGTAACCGCAGACACTACAGCAGGTGTCCCTCTAAACCCCGGCAGATCAACTGTTATGGCGGCAAGCCACTGATGTCCTACAACAGTTAGTAAGAAGTCAAAACTGTTTGCGGTGTCAAGGTTCCCGCAATGGCAACACCGCGACCGACCTGCGCAGCAAACACTGCCATTGGCATCAGCTCCGACACTGGCAGATGGAACACAATGTTCAGAAGAGCCACACGTGTTCTTTGTAAGGGTTCTCAAGGCTACACCCTAGAAGAATAAATTCTTTCATTTATTATTTGGCAAAAATTCAAAATGAATGACAGCGCAGCGCTCGTGGGCAGCGCAGCAGGAAGCTTTTTTTTTAACTTTGAAACTTTGAAAGATATGCCGCGTTGGGACAACCACGCGACCATAGAGCAACTAACTTTTGTCGTATGAGTATACTAAATATATAAAGCAGTGAATCATGCATCACTGACTACATGAACATGTAGTACACTCGAGCGTTTGAAAAAACTATCACAAACTCTAAACCCAGACATGTTTTTATAGTAGAAGCAACATTTCCAGTCAGAAATCTGATAGTTGTCACCAGAGCTTCCATTCGAGTAAATCACAAACCGTGCAGCCTGGAAGATATCACGAGCGCCTACAGTCGAACAAATCCCACATTGGGCAGCCTGGAAGATATTGCCAGCGCTTGCACTCGAACAAATCCCACATTGTGCAGCCTGGAAGATATTACCAGTGCCTGCTATCGTTTGAATTTCACATTGTGCAACCAGGAAGATATTACCAGCGCTTGCACTCGAACAAATCCCACATTGTGCAACATGGAAGATATTACTAGTGTCTGCAATCGAACAAATCCTACATTCTGTAGCCTGGAAGATATTACCAGTGCCTGCTATCGAATGAATCTCACATTGTGCAGCCTGGAAGATATTACCAGGGCATGCAATCGAACAAATCCAACATTGTGCAACCTGGAGGATATTACCAGTGTCTGCAATCGAACAAATCCCACATTGTGCCGTCTGGAAGATATTACGCAGCGCCTGCTATCGAACAAATCCCACATTGTACAGACTGGAAGATAAAACGCAGCGCTTGCAGTGGAACAAATCCCACATTGTGCAGCCTGAAAGATATTACCAGGGCTTGCAATCGAACAAATCCAACATTGTGCAACCTGGAAGATATTACCAGTGTCTGCAATCGAACAAATCCCACACTGTGCCGCCTGGAAGGTGTTAAGCAGCGCCTGCTATCGAACAAATCCCACATTGGGCAGCCTGGAAGATATTGCCAGCGCTTGCACTCGAACAAATCCCACATTGTGCAGCCTGGAAGATATTACCAGTGCCTGCTATCGAATGAATCTCACATTGTGCAACCTGGAAGATATTACCAGCGCTTGCACTCGAACAAATCCCACATTGTGCAACATGGAAGATATTACTAGTGTCTGCAATCGAACAAANGCAGCTAACACAGCCCCGTTACAGGGACTGCAGCAGCTAACACAGCCCCGTTACAGCGACTGCAGCAGCTAACACAGCCCCGTTACAGCGACTGCAGCAGCTAACACAGCCCCGTTACAGTGACTGCGGCTGCAAACACAGCCCCGTTACAGCGACAGCGGCTGCTAACACAGCCCCGTTACAGTAACCAGTAACTCAGACACTACAGCAGGTGTCCCTCTAAACCCCGGCACATCAACTGTTATGGCGGCAAGCCACTGATGTCCTACAACAGTTAGTAAGAAGTCAAAACTGTTTGCGGTGTCAAGGTTCCCGCAATGGCAACACCGCGACCGACCTGCGCAGCTAACACTGCCATTGGCATCAGCTCCGACACTGGCAGATGGAACACAATGTTCAGAAAAGCCACACGTGTTCTTTGTAAGAGTTCTCAAGGCTGCACCCTAGAAGAATAAATTCTTTCATTATTTGGAAAAAATCTGAATGAATGACAGCGCAGCGCTCGTGGGCAGCGTAGCAGGAAGCTTTTTTTTTTAACTCTGAAACTTTGAAAGATATGCCGCATTGGGACAACTACGCGACTAGGGAGCACCTAACTTTTGTCGTATGAGTATAATAAATATATAAAGTAGCAAATTATACATCACTGACTTCATGAACATGTAGCACACTCGCGCGCTTGAAAAAACTATCACAAACTCTAAACCCTAAAATTTACTGACATGTTTTTATAGTAGGAGCAAGATTTTCAGTCAAACATCTGATAGTTGTCACCAGAGCTTACATTCGAGTAAATCACACACCGTGCAGCCTGGAAGATATCACGAGCGCCTACAGTCGAACAAATCCCACATTGGGCAGCCTGGAAGATATTACCAGCGCTTGCAATCGAACAAATCCCACATTCTGCAACCTGGAAGATATTACCAGCGCTTGCAATCGAACAAATCCCACACTGGGCAGCCTGGAAGATATTACCAGTGTCTGCAATCGAACAAATCCTACATTCTGTAGCCTGGAAGATACTACCAGTGCCTGCTATCGAATGAATCCCACATTGTGCAACCTGGAAGATATTACCAGCGTCTGCAATCGAACAAATCCTACATTCTGTCGCCTGGAAGATATTACCAGTGCCTGCTATGAATCCCACATTGTGCAACCTGGAAGATATTACCAGCGTCTGCAATCGAACAAATCCTACATTCTGTCGCCTGGAAGATATTACCAGTGCCTGCTATGAATCCCACATTGTGCAACCTGAAAGATATTGCCAGTGTCTGCTATCGAATGAATCTCACATTGTGCAACCTGGAAGATATTACCAGCGTCTGCTATCGAACAAATCTTACATTCTGTAGCCTGGAAGATATTACCAGTGCCTGCTATCGAATGAATCCCACATTGTGCAACCTGGAAGATATTACCAGCGCTTGCAATCGAACAAATCCCACACTGTGCCGCCTGGAAGATATTACCAGCGCTTGCAATCGAACAAATCCCACACTGTGCCGCCTGGAAGGTGTCACAGACCGGATGAGCCGCTTAGACAAATGGAACGCGACTATCTGTTCAATTTCTCGACCGTCAGTGCGGCCTCGCGCTCCGATGAACCGCTGAGAAACGCTCCCCTGCCGAGTCAATGAATGGTATTTCTTCCCCGTCTCTGGCATTGCCAGAGACACTGGATGGTGCCTTCCCTGTCTCTGCCAGTGCCATATAACACAGGATGCTAGTTCCTGTCTCTGTCAACCCAGGAAGACACTGGATAGCAACTTGTCTCTGACAGCGCTAGAAAAGCACTGGATTGTTACTTCTGTCTCCATCAGCGCCAGAAGGATACAGGATTGTAATTTCTGGTTCTGTCAACACCAGACAAAGAGTAGCTTGTAACTATCCTGTCTCGCTTGCCAGAAAGACTCTTAATTGTGACCTTCCAAATTTTTCTGCATGGCAGAGAGACACTTGATAGTTTTCATCAGCCACTCTCAATGCCAGAAAATCCCTACCTGACATTATTATCTGTATTATCTATACAGAGTTTCTTGCTTGCTCGTATATTTCAATCCGTTTCATTCTTAGGGGAAATTTATATGTTCCACGATAAAGGTGTCGCTGCTTCAATAAATTTATAATCTTAGCAGTGAAGACATTTAATGAGTTTCTTTGCAGCAGAATGGATGCTGAATATCACTTCCTTCCCATGCCAAAGTTTTTGCTATCACCTCATAAGGAATTGGACAAAATATCAACAAAGAAGAAGGGAAGATTTTTGTTTATTTTTAAAACAACAAAAAATGGAAAACAGCGGGATTTTTCAGTGAAGTTATTTTCTACCGTCATTTTGTGACCACTAGCTACTAGACCAGATATTAAGGACAAATAGATTAGATAATCAGCAGTAAAAAGACCAACAGGCCCATTGCCAGGGAGCTGCCCGGAATTACGCCTAGACCCTCTATGAGCTATTGCCATTATGCCGGTATCATCTTGATGCCTCAGAAAGCAAACCTGAGACGATCTTACCAGTACGATTTATATCTGTTGATCTGTGGAGTTTGGAGTCGTTAAGTCAGTTGGGGCGTAAAAGAAAATATTATGGATTAAGGTGGCATTCGAAACTGTGGCCGTTTAAGAGCATGTGACTCCTGAAAAATGAGTTCTTAGCAGTGGATGGTGTCTCTCCCAATGCTTGGCGAGGCGATTGTTAAACGCGTTGACTGTATCCGCACCGACCACTTCTGAGGGGAGTCTATTCCTGATGTTCACCATATATTCCTTTGCAGGTACGTCGTTGATGCCATTCTATACTTGAACGATTCTATTAGTTGCCCTCTGAGTTATCTTTGCTCGAGAGAAATCAGGCCCACTTCCTATAATCGACACTCCTATGGCTTGTTTTGCAGCTGAGGTATCAATTTTGATTGCTCTTACGTTGGATTCTTTTTGTGTTATCGATATCTTTGCACTGATGTGCGATCATAATTATTGATCAGTAAATTCTAACTGGGGCGCACTAGTGCTTTGTATAAACGAATAATTATGTCCATGGATTTATACTGGAAATTCCAGGTAATGAATCCCAGTACTCTACTTGCCCTTTTTACTCTCTCGTTAACTTACTGTGTTGTAATTTATTTCTAATAGTTATTCCGAAGTCACGTTGTTGGATGTCCCGCTTTTTCATTTTCAATTGAGTTGGAGAGTTCTCCAGCCCTACGTGCATTACTAAATATATGCCGACATTAAAGCTCATCTGCCTCGTTGTACTCTCTTCCATGAGGTAAGGTAGTCATAGTCTTGTTGGAGCTCTGTGCTTTTCATGGCAGGACTGCATAGTTTAGTATCATCCGCAAATTTACTGATTTTACTGCAGATATTAATATCAAGATCATTGACGTAAGTCATGAATAGAACTGGACCGAGCACGCTACCTTGTGGAACTCCAAATAAGACCGGTGTCCATACAAAGCTTTAAGTAACCTCAGCACCCCCAAGTGTTGCTAAGAGGATCCACAAACAAATATTTACCTCTGATTTGAAAGTCTACAATTCCCACAGCCGTGCACGGATCCCGTGAACGAATTTCATGCCAGCTCAGACCGGGAATAAAACGCCAACTGCACTGGCGGATTTGGTACCTAACATCAGCACTGTACAGGGAGAAGTCGTTCCAGTCGTACGGTTTTAACAGCAAAGGAAACCAGTTCTGGCTCTGACACTGTCAGCACTAACACAACATACCTCGCTCCTTGCTCGCACGAATATTAGGTCCTAGGTACTGTCCGCTGCAGCATCCCGGAAGTATGGCTCTATTGAGATCAATATGGTGTCTTTGTATGGGTCTGTGTGTCCACCTTTGCATTTCCAGATTAGTTGTGGGCTAGCACTGAGGTGAGGATGTGCTCTGTTAGGACGAGGGTGCACGCCTTCGCGGTCTATACACGTCCATATGGACTTTAGTTACACTCGTCTACACACACGTCACCCCTTAGCCTCGTCTCGATTCTCTTGCCCCCTTGCATCCCCCCCCCCCGCCTCACGCCGCACCTGTCCGCGGAGCACGAAAATCAAGCCTACCAAATCCACCTCCAGGACAAGCAAATAAAGCGTCGAGCTGCTCCGATGAACCTCGAGCGCCCAGCAGCCCGGAAATTGTTTAAGTGAAATGGAGGATCGCAGCTTTGCATCTCTGCCCCCGGGGCGAGACGGCTGGGGGGGGGATGGGGGAAAAGGGGGTCAGGGAAGAGAATGGGGCAGCTGCGTGAATTCTACGTCCACAGCCAGTGGTAGAAGATGTCCATAGACCGGGCACTGATGGGATAAAAATGAAGCCATACGGAATGACACAGCCAGTCTTGCATCGTCACATGATTTGCGTTCGTCAGGTACCCCAGTCACCAGGAAATCAGCCATCATCACCACCACCACCACGAAGAGTTGATTGCTCTGATTGGCTGTGACAAGCTACGACGTCACAAATGTTTTGCTTCGGCCCCGTGACAAGAAAATCACCACCTACTGTATTTGCATATCTTCCATACATTGTGCCACACAAACCCTAACAAAATATTGGGTCGTCCCAAAAACGCCGACCGTAAATCAGCCGCTGGGGGTTTAATATTCTTTTTGATAAATAGCCTTTGTATCCTACAGAAGGCCACCCCAGGAGTTTCCGTGCAGTGGGTCGTGACCTGAGAGGTCGCAAAGTCATGTTTGGAATAGCATTACTTTGAACGCATAGGTTCATTATTTACGTTACGCATTTTTTTTTAGTAAAACAAAAGTGTATCTACGCAGTTCAGTGTCATTAAATGACATAAGAAGCGCCTACTTGTGTCCCAGGCTGTTTTAGAGCCTGCATGGAAATGCCCAAGTCAAATGAACTAGTTTCGTTATCTCCGGACCGAATGCGTTGATGTGTCCATTTTAATAATACAAACTTGCAAAGAAATCAGAGTAATGATTCCTTTCAAGTTTGAAGAGACTTCCGTAACTTAACTAACGGCACTTGCTCAGCAAACCTTTTTTACTCAACACATCTCGG
>LQNS02278173.1:664861-694283 GCA_001587735.2 Parhyale hawaiensis | reverse complement strand
ATTACTAACAAACCCTATAAATTTCATAAAGATGCATTGATTCTTTTTTGAGTTATTGTGCTAACAAGCATAAAATTAAAAACAGTGACAAACGAACGAACGAACAAACGGATCATTACCAAAATTTGGTCATTTACTTTTTGTTATATACCTAACAACTCATAATAATTTCATAAAAATACATCCGTAGCTTTTTGAGTTATGGCATTAAGAAAAATGAGACAAACAAACAAACAAACAAACAAACTGATGGACATATCTTCCTGTTCCTCGTAACATACCTAACAATCCCTGTAAATTTCGTCCAAATCGGTTCAGAACTGTTTGAGTTATCTTGGTGACAAGCAGACAGACAAACACACAGACAGACAGACAGACAGACAAACAAACACTACGAAAACATAACCTCCTAAGCGGAGGTAAATATTGTGGTATTTTTCAATACTTCTCGTCTTCTGTCCAAATTATCAGAAACTACGAATTCAGGGCTGAAGTGAACTATTTTATCCCAGAAGCATGTTGCAGTGAGACTCTATGGACCTCCAGGAGATTTCTGTGTGGCACCGTTTGACTTAAAAATATAGGGTGAATGCGACGCAGTTTTAACGGAAACTGCAAAAACTTTGTACTTTGATACTGCTGGCGGAGTCTTAACCTGGCTGTTTTTGGAATAATAATTGTAAAAAAATTGCAACAGGGCTTTCAGTAAATGTGTAACCGACATGGGATATTCTCTTCAGTTTCGTATATTATTCATCTATCACAGTGTTTACAAACAGTGACAATGTTTGTAATCAACGGTGGTTTTACTATGCAAATTTGAGGTTGTCGTAGGTGTCGCAACGTTACCTAACCCGAGTCGCATTGCAGGCCGAGGTAACACAGGTAATACCGAGAGTCTAATTGCAACACGCCTCAGGTTTTGATTTAGGCCACTTGGACTTGATCTGTACCGCTTCATTCCTGGACGGATCTATGGCCAATCCCGATTACTGCCTGTATTTTGAACATAGTATACGGGGGCGGGTCGTGAATTGGTGTCAGAGGGGCCAGGGCCCACCAAAGACTTGAAAGAAATAATACAAAAAAGCAACTATAGGTATACAACTTAAATAACAAACTTCTCAAAACTTCACAACCTGAATTTAGCATATCAAAGAACCTTTTCCTTAAAGAATCGCTTTCGAACCAGGGCTGAAGGGCCCCATTTTGCTTTTAACTTATAACGGATAAGAAGCAACCAACGAACCGCGCCGTCACATTTTTGTGTATGCAAGCAAATGGCTCAAAATATGGGCCAGCCAAGTCTAGACCCGTCGTAAAAAATTGTACACACTCGTCAGGGTCGTGTTGTGTTCGTCGTAGAAATTGTAAAGACATTTTGATGAGCTCAGTTCCAACTCAAGTGCATTTGTACCAGGCTTGCCGCAACAAGTAGGCGTTGCATTAACAACTCTGCGCTGATGAGGAACAGAAGATTCTATTATAATTATTTATAAAAATAAATAAAGGTAAGCGTTTAGATTTATATAATTATTTTTTTATTTTCTTGCTTCAGTAGCAGGGTAGTCTAAACACATGGGCTGTTTGAATGTTTGTTAACTATCGTAATTATTATATTGACTCAATTTGACTGGCCTCACGTTTGTTCATTATTACCTGCAGTAGCTAACAGGTTTGAGGTGCTCCCTTACAGCATTGCTTGCGTCCCTTTAGCACAGAATCAAGTGTGAGAAAACGCGACTCAGTTTTAGATTTATTGCGGCCATGTTACCCTCGTAGCAGTGCAGCAGGGCCGCAAGAACTTAGCGCCCACCTGAACCTGTCTTATAACATAAGGTGTATAACCGTCTTATGATCTTAGGTATAATAGTATAAGTAATAGTTTAAGGTGATGAAAGTCTCCCTCAGTGGACAAATACATGAATTTATTTACCTACACACTAACTTACCTCTGAGAACAACACACAGACACAACACTCGATCCAAATTGGGGCGGAGCCGAGACCGGGGGAAGTCCCTCCTGTCCGCAGGGTCGGAATTCCCAGGAATATGAAACTCTGAGTGACGTGATCACAAATTCAAGCATCGAGCGACTCGTCTCGCATATGAACAGAACTGCTGCCGTCTCTGTCTCAGGACAGCAGTCTCATCGCTAAGGTTAGGATAGGAAACCTACTTCGCCCCTAAAATTAACATTTGTAAAGATTAGATTAGGTAAGGGCTAGGCTAACTGGCAAATAAGATCGAGTTAGATCATGTTCTGTTGGGCGCCAAAATGAAGCCTTCGAGGCTTGACATGTTCGAAACTTCCCGCAAATGCGCCGTCTTCGACCTGCTGAGTTAAAGTTCAGGCTTTGACCCTCCATCGGTTGCTTTAGAGATTTTCACAAACTCAATCTTACTCCTAAAATGAAATTTTGAGCGCAACGTAATCGAGCTGCTTCTGACACCCGAAACGGTTGCACAGCGAAAAATCCAAAGTTTCTGTTCCAAGTTTCTTACAGTCGATCCCGAAAATTTAATTTTGGCCTCCAGTCGAACGTGCCATTGAAAAGAGCCTGCAAGGTTGACTGGTCCGGACCTGAGACAGGAGCTTTGGTTTCGCCCCTTTGAATCGCGATACAAGTGTTAGCAGGAACCGATTGTTCTTGAAACGGTTAAAACTCTGTTTTGTGGAGCAGGATTCAATATCTGACTTCCTTCTGGGCAATCTGCTCGAGGTTAACGACCCAAGCTCACTTAAAAGTCCATTAGCCCCGGATGCTCTATGGGAATGGGCCTGTTGGTCCGTCTACTGCTGCTATCTAATCTAAAGCTAGCCGTCATGTCTAAAGTAACGGTTAAGTCAAGCTTAGTGGGCTGAGATTGACTCGATTTTGCTGCGCTAATGGACGATGCTTTCAAACTCTGGAAAGTTTGGTTCAAAATAAAACTGGCCCTTAAGCGTCACTAGACCTAACTGACTGTCGTCATGCACAGCATGTGAGCGCACATGTGCAGTTTATGGACGCGTTAAGTTCACTTAGAACTAACTGGCGGTGACGTAAGGAGCGTCCAGTGCGTGACCTGCGCTACTCTCTCTAATGCCTGCCGCACCCTCCGTCTGGGCACGGAAACCGGCAATTCATAGTGAGTGTAGATGCAGGTGTCTAGGTGTGTGCCTGTGTAGGTGTGTCTAGGTGGCTGTGTTTGGTAACGTGCCGGCTCCACAGGCGTCAAACTCGCCATGCGCTATGTACTTTTGTGTACGGGCAATGGTGTACGTGCGGGCGGCGTTCGTGTGCTGTGCCTGATCTCTGTATCGCAGATTAGGTTAGGGTAGGTAAGGTTAGGTCTAGGTTAGGTATGGTAAGATTAGGTCTAGGTTAGGCAAGGTTACGTAAGGTTAGGTAAAGTAAGGTAAGGTCTAGGTTAGGTAAGGTTAGGTCTAGGTATGGTAAGGTTAGGTAAAGTTAGATAGGTTAGGTTAGGTAAGGTCAGGTTAGGTAAGGTTATGTAAGATTAGGTTAGGGTAGGTTATTTAAGGTAAGGTAAGGTTAGGTTAGGTAAGGATAGGTTAGTTTAAGTTAGGTAGTGCTTATTGTAGTGCTTCTGGTGGTTGTTGCGCGGGAAGAAAGCTTGCTTGAACGCACCCATAGGGATAAGCGTACACAGAATGACGAGTTTAACGCCGGTGCTTCCCGGTCCTGCGAGAGCAAATTCTTCTAATTTAATTTAGCTCAGCCCTACTGGCATGAGCAAAAAGGCTTGTTCGATGATTGGCTTTCCAAATCTGATTTAAGTTTCTCCCACTCGTCCCAAACCTCAGACTAGAGCGTTGGCTTCGCCATTTTAAATAGCGTTGCAGGTATTAACTGCAACCCAAATGCACTTGAGACGGTAGAAAAATTCATTTTTTGGAGCATGAGTGAGTTGCCGGCTGCCTCACAGGTAGCGTTTGCAAGAGGTATGTCTAATATTAGACTCAACGGGGTGAAGCTTTCACCGAGGTGTTGCAGAGATTAGAAGCAGCCTGATTATGTTAAGCCGACTGAAAATTTGATAAGTTCTTGCTAGTATCCCAGGTAATCGATAAAGGGGTAAAACCTGAAACTTAAAACAAGTCAAAGCCAGCCTACCTGTTTGAAGGTTCGGACAAATCAAGCCTTGAAGGCCTAATTTTACTACCCAAACGAACTCGCCCTTTTTTGCAACTTCAGCTCGAATTCCAGGAGTTGATCCCAAGCCGCTTACCGGTGAGACGGCGTCCACCTCATTTTGAATCCTGATTGGATCCAAATGCAAGACACTTGCCCTGTACGCATTGAATAGAAGATCACAGCTCCTGTATTGAGAACAAATGGCCAGTGCGTACAACAATGACCCACATCATCAAGACATACAGTCGCAACCGGACGATTCCAGTTGATGCTTTCGATATATGTATGCTTTTCCAGAACGGCAGCGTCCAGAGAACCTGTTGCCAAGGCTGAATGCGAGCGGCGCGTGGAGGGTCTGCAGAAGATGCAGTTTTGTTGACTGTCGGCGAGTCCATTTGGGTCTGGGCAGCCCATAAATCGCAAGTGGGCACGCGGTTTTGTGCGATCCCTGTGACGAATGGAGAAGTGCAAATGATGATGGAATGGTGCTGCTTGATGCTGATGGATGTGGTGGGTGTGGTGGTGAGGTTTGCTTTGGGTGAGAGTGATAATGGTGTATGGTAAAGTATGGTTAACATATGATTTATGGATGGTTATGTTGCATATGGTGACGAGTGGTTTGCGTTAGTGATGGGTTGGATGTCATTTTTTAGACATCCGCGGATGCGGATCTGTTAGCGGATTTTACAGTTCTGTCATCCGCTGATGCGTTTGTGGATGTTACCATCTCGACATCCGCGGATGCGATTGTGGATGTTCCCATCTGAACATCCGCTGATGCGCATGTCGTAAATGTTAACTGGGTTAATTCAAAGTTTGAAGCAAAATACTTTACCTCTATCGAAAAAAATTGTACCGTTCAACGAGTTTAGCGGCCCCGTCACACACTACCTCACACAACGGCAACACTAAAGGTGCTTTCAGTTTCACAGTTTCACTGCAGCACTGCCTATAGTACTAGCTTATTACACGGGGCAACAAATTGCCTCGACAGTCTCCAGTGCTGCTGCTATACAGTCTGAAGTGATTTAAGCCCCTATATTACACGGGCGAACATTGCCCGGCAAACAGGAAGAATTGACCGGCGGGCAGCCCGTTTTGCCCGCTGCCCGGCAGACATTCGCTGCTGCCAGAGGTTTGCTCACTGCGCGAACTTTGCCACCAGAACAGCGGGCATTATCAGACGAACATTCAATTTATTTGTTTTTATGCTGTTCAAATTGTTTCAAAATTGTTGTGAACCAGTTGTTGTAGTTTTTCCACTGCAAAACTTGTAGATTTTGCTCACAGTGTAATGATATTCAAATGAAAAGTATGTAAATTAGAGCTGCCCGACCGACGTGACCTTGAGATTTCACCGTCTCGTGTAATAGCACCTCAGTGTTCGGCGGCAATGTTCCCCGAGATTCTGCCCGCTGTTCGCTGGACATTGTTCTATTATACGGGCGGGCAATGTCTGGCGAACAGTGGGCAGAATCTCAGGGACCATGAAGCTGAGATTCGGTTGTGGGTTAAGTTTACTCTGGGTAAACAAAATAATATGATGACGTCACTCATGCACCCCGAGCAGACAGGTTGATATTAGTCGGTAAGTTATTGTGGAATAACACAGAGTACGCACGAACTTTGGCCTGGAGGAAAATTTGTTTCCCCTATACATCATCTCACGAGAAAGGAGAAAAACAATTTTCCAAAGAATCTTCAGTAAGAATTTGTAAAGAAAACCGCTTGACTATCTGCAAAGATCAGGTGTGGATCTTTGGAAAGACAGCCTATAGACCACGTTCGATTCTCAAACTGAAAATCAGATGATCTAACCCACTTAGCTTATCTTGTGTGGCACTTCAATCGGTGACTTTCATAAGTCGAATTTTGGACGGCTTCAACTTAATCCTGTTCAGCAATAGTGCCTATAAATTTGAGCACAAGTAGGCAGTGACTTCCTGCAATGGCTTGATTATTTTTCGGGTTTTATACTATAACCAAGATATTGCGTGTCCCATCTCACGCACCAATCTCACATACTGTGTATCATAGTTCACTTTATCAGAAAACTCGCTTTTCATGTCGAATTATATAGACCAGCGGCATTGTTGCTAAGCGAAAATTATGACATGATATAGCAAAGTGAAAGCGAGGGCTGTACTGGGCACCATAACTGGGGTGTGTGGGCTTCCCCGATCCTCTCGAGCCATTTTTGTGCAACATAGACTGCGTCTCAGACTCTTGTAGTGTGTGGTTATGCTGTGCTGCGTGACATGGGTTTCCACAAGGATTTTAGATGTCTTAACCCTAGCATGCCTCAATTATACAGCAGTCCCGTAGAAATAGCTCTGGTTGTACTGCCCACAAAAAGCACAGTTGGCACTCAGGAGGTAAAATATGTAGTCTATAAACGTCATAAAATTCACAAATTTGATGAACTTGTATTATAAAAAAATGCCATGTATAGCAGAGGGCGAGATTACATACGCTACGAAGATAATTCGCTGCCGGCTCTCTCGTTGGGCGCAAGATGCAACCCAGCGGGAGCCACCCAGAAAAGTGATTCTGCATTATGCGGTGGCGTGCACAACGTTACCTGAACCTCGTCCAAAGACGCTCAAGGTAAAGCAAATGAAGTCATGTTATATTTTAACTTAATCAAATAAGCTGCTCGTATTTTTATAAGCAATGCAACCAGCTTCTGTAAGTTCTGTTAATGGAGTACCACACGAGGATTTACAACACTTTACACCAGTTTATCATCTCAGCAAGAAGCTGCCTGCATGAGATGTGCAGCACCCACAGCCATGTAACTGCCAGCTGAATAAAATGCTAATGACCTAGTTTTGATCCCCAAATTGAAAGCTAACAGATGTAAAGATATTCCGAAGTTTTGGGCTCCAAACATGTTTGTCTCAGACCTGTCCGCTCCGCCGCTAAGGTCCGCGGGACTGGATTCAGTCCTGCGGAAAACAGCTCCTGTGTTGTTGGTCTGCACTGCCAAATGCAGTTAATTTGTGTTTTTTTTCCTTTGACGACGTCCTCTGCAGTTGATTGGACAGACATTTAAAGTTTCGGTATGCTGATGACCTCAGGACGTGACCTCTTTGAGATAAAGAGCCAGTCATCAGTGGTGCAAGGGGACTTTTGTTAGTATATACCCCACCGCAGACACCACCGGTGGTAGTGAGGGACTTTTGTTGTTTTACCACATCGTAGAGACATTCAGAGGTGAACAGACGAATTTAGTACCACATCGTGGAAACATTCAGTGGAGAAGCCAGACTTCTATTGCTTTTCCACAATGCGGACACCGTCAGTATTTAAGACTGACTTCTACTTCTACATTGTGCTAGCCATTTGTTAGTAATTCATTGTAAAGTGGATGACACTGCAGTTCTCAACACAGAAATATTCATAGAACAGTCGTTTAGTAATTATATATTAGTTAATTCGTGCAAAACTAGGGACTGTAAGAGCGCATACCTCCCCCGAGCGAGGCAACGGTAGCAAAAAATCCAAATTGGCTCTGAAACCATAATTTTCTTTGTATAAACTCCAAAATCTAATCAATTGCGGATTTTAATAGTAATAACAGCTTGTGAAATTTTTGTCAATATTCGTTCATAAATTTTTGAGTTATACTGCTAACAAACGTTATTACAAACATGAGTCAAACATACAAACGAACAAACCGATCTGCACAAAAATTTGATAGTTCATGTCTTTTAACATTACTAACAACCCCTTTAAATTTCATAAAGGTCCATTCATTACTTTTTGAGTTATTGTGCTAATAAGCATAAAATTAAAAACAGTAACAAACGAACGAACGAACAAACGGAACATTATCAAAATTCGGTCATTTACTCTTTGTTATATACCTAACAAGTCATGTAAATTGCATTAAAATCCATCAATAACTTTTTGAGTTATGGCATTGAGAAAAATGAGGCAGACAAATAAACAAACGGATGGTCATATCTTCACCAAAAGTTAATCATCTGTTCCTCCTATTTTACCTAACAGTCCCTGTAAATTTCATCCAAATCGGTTCATAACTTTTTGAGTTATCTTGGTGACAGACAGAGAGACAGCCAGACAAACACGACGAAAACATAACCTCCTTGGCGATGGTAATGATACACGCAAGACTGGAAAATCAATACAGGGTGTCCCGCACTTTTGAGAGCAAACTTTAACATAAGGTTAGGACCGTTAAGATAAACATTTTTTACTAAAGAAAAATGTGATCTTAAATACTTCGTTAAAAAGTTACAAGGATTTGATATCTTTATCCACAGTTCTGAGTTTTGAAAGACAGCAAAGAAAATGTGCCCTTAGCCGACAGGAGAGGAATGTGATTCCAACACGACGGTGTTCCTTCACACTTTGCGCGCGCTTGATGTTAGGCAGTCATTGAATGCCCGATATCCAAATCGCTGGATTAGAAATCCTGATTAGTCGCCCTTGGATTTCTACCGATGAGGATATGTTAAGAGCTTGGTGTACGAAACCCCGGTTCTGTTCGAAGAAGACCTCATTAGCAGAATATTAGTATTGCAGCATCGGCAAGAAGTTGTGAAACTCCGGAAGTATTCGTACGCTTCCGGCAATCATTGCATCGGTATTTCACCGCTTGCATCGAAGTAGATGGGCGCCATTTTGCATCTTTTTAAATTGATCTGCTGCTTCTTGTGTTTATAATAAAACTGTTTGCCTAACGTACACGTTTCAATTCCTTGCTACTCCTTACAAATGATTATCACTTCAGTATTTCTCAAACTTGAAGTCTTAGTAACTTCTTAACGAAGCATTTTAAATCACATCTTTATTGAGTAAAAAATGTTTATTTTAACGGTCCTAACCTTATGTTGAAGTTTGTTTCCAAAGTGCCGGACACCCTGTATACTGTGCGTGTCCCCACTGAGCGAACTTTGGTGTTCGTAGTGACAGAGAAGTTCAGCGGCTCAAAAATCGCCTAATTAAGAAATTAAAGAAGTTATGCAGCCGAACCTAATTGCAATCTTTGTGTTTATTGAGATCAAGCTTTTCTGAAAACGGGGAAAGAACAGTGGGGCAGAAGGTTCTATCCCCGACAGTCGATGTAGGTGGTAGGCCTATGGTGGCTACATACCTACGTGCCTGCCAGTGGCCTGAGGCTCAGATGTCTACGGCTAAGATGCCTGTGGCCTACATGTGGCCTGCGGCCTAAATTGCCAAGTATGGCCTGACCTGTCCAGATCTGCTGGACCACCACTCCGCCCTGATGTGCAGGCCGCTCGGACCAGGGAAAATCCAGCAGGATATAGGGAGCGGAAGTCTGTCGGCAGCGCCAGGATGTTAGGCACTTCTCATCAAAAATGGCGGCAGCACCTCACTGATCAGCTAAAACACGGCAGGTTCCTGAACTTTTCTAGGCCGGGTCGCCTTTGCAAAAATAAAAACCCGTTGGGTCCACACGACGAAACGATGAAATAAATTGCTAACGTTGACTAGCGAATTGGAGTCAGAAAACTGGCAAACTCTAACACTTCTGTGGAATGTTCATGAAGGGAGGAAATTCCTGGATTATGCCATACTGTACAACGAGGTTGGCCTGTCAACTGCAGAGAAACTGTAACCAGTTTCAAAGTTGTTGATGAAGCTTCTCCCGTAGATTTAATGTTCCTTCTGTTTCAAAATAGTCGTTCCACCAGCGAAAACTTTATTCTGCATCAACACTTCGATCTCAGCCAAATTATTCGCTGTTTACATTAACAGGTTAGTATCGGCCATGGCTGAACTACGCAATGATAGGCACTAACTTGTTAATGTAAACAGCGAATAATTTGGCTGAGATCGAACTGCTAGCGCAGAATGAAACTTTTGGCTGTGCAACAACTAATTCGAAACAGGGAGAGTATTAGTTTTGAAGTGAATGGGTATTTTTACATTCCCTTTCGCGTGATGCCATCCGCCTAACTGAGTCTGTATAACCACGACGACGGCTTTGACCACCAGATCGTCCGTCATGTGCACAAGCTTGGGCAATTCTGAACTGTTAGTTTCGCCCGCATTCATTCGCTGTAGTTCGAGCATCTCCTTGAAGGGCTCTTATCGTGGTGCTTTTTTTATTTGAAGGGCAGTAGCTGCTGTCCACACCTGGAACTCAATCTAAAGTGACGACTCCAAAGTTCAGGATTGAAAAGTTCCGGACAAGTTCAAGCTTGATAGTCTTGAACGAGCTGTCCTTCATAGTCTGCTGAGAGGAGGGGGGGGGGGGGACACCGACATTACTGTCGGAATGGGGGAAAACGTAATTCTTACATGAGATTTCAGGTTAGTGACCCCATCGCTCAGATCATCTGTGATCAACTGCAACCGTACACTGCTCTTCTGGTAGGAGCACGTGTACTGTCAAGGTCACTCACTTCAACTTTACCTCTAATGAAGTGGGAGATTCAAACGAGCGCTAATTCTCCTGCGTACGTACCTACTCTATCTATACATACAGTATTTGTGCTCAACAATTACGGTGCTATATCTTTCATTTTTAAGTGAGACAATTTTTTTCTGACTGATCTATCCAAACTTGTTGGTCTTTGGCTTGGGGATCATCAGAGCAAACATGGTTTCCCTTTCCCCGGCCTGCCATCAACCAATACTCTTCTTGCCTCGTGAAACAGTCATGGAAAGAGACGTAAGCTCTTATAAAACTAATGATATCGATCTGAGTCTAAATATTTTGTCAAGATAGAGTAAATTCATAAAGATTTACAAAAGTAACTTGGATGGCCTGCGATGGATCGATGACATCCGGAATTTTCTCGCTAGCTAGGTTGACATAATTTTTGGCTGGACCTAATTCGCTAGTTAGGTTTGACAAATTGTGCGTGGACCTATTTCACTAGTTAGGTTTGATAGAATTTGCTCCAGGCGGTTTCTACACGTTATGCTCGAGGCAGTTTCGCCTGGAATTATTTCACTAAGTAGGTTTGGCAAATTTGAGCTTTGAAAGTATTTCAAAAATTCTGTTTGATAGTAACCTGTCAGGCAAAACAGGCTGGTGGTTCCTTCTAATAACAATTTTACCTGTGCAGTACGTAAACACTTTTTTGCCTCAGTTAAGCATCACACAGCTATATAAGAAGTAGCAGTATTTTTAACGCATACAAATGTGTACAATAGGAGCAAAGAGGTTATGGGCGACCTAGGTTTGCCAGTTTAAAATGTTTATGAATTTAACACCGTTGTCGTGTTCGAAAAATAAATAACAGCTCATATTCACTACGCTGTTATTCTTACGGTAACTTCTACTAGCTATCCTAATATTTATTACTTTTATATCTTAATGTTAGTTAAAAAAAAATAATCTGAGTCAGGTTTCAGATTATCCCCATCGGTGTTCGACAATGCTCTTTCAGTCTGACATCACTATCACCTTATATTCCTGCTGTAGAGATTCATCGGGAAGTGATGAAACAAACACACTTTGCAAAAGCTACTAAACAACTGGAGACGTTAATCTGCTTCTTAGTGATGAGAATTTTTCACCATCTAATCTTGAATTTTGATAATATCAAGCAGTTTCAGAATCGTTAATCAGCAAAAAAAAAAAAAAAAACAGCCAATGTTGAAGAGGCCTTCGCTCTAAAAATGTTGACAATGATCAACTATTACTGCCTCATTTTGCACTCTTAGAACCATAAAGCTTGTGAACGAAGTTTCAGCTTGACGAATTCGTCACACAAGAGCGTCCCAAGGGTAAAATGGTCCAATGGATTGTTGAACTTAATGAACTTCTCTGTTTGTGGTCGAATGTAGGTTGGATGCTTGGCTCTGGGTGACGACTTGGTAATCTTTTCTCCACCTCAGCCTTAATCTCGTCACTGTTACTTCTACCATGTGTGGAGGCACGGAACTAGTCAGTGGGATCTGTGTTCAGCCATGTGTGGAGCTGCAGGCAGCCCTGCTTCCTTTTTTTTCTTCACTGCAATTTTTGTGTAGCGTTTCCGCGGTGCCTGCGAGTTGCCTTGCTCTTCAGCGGAACCAAGGCCTCCTAAAGTACAGGCCTGGGTCTCTACGTCACGAAGTTGGTCNGAGCTGCAGGCAGCCCTGCTTCCTTTTTTTTCTTCACTGCAATTTTTGTGTAGCGTTTCCGCGGTGCCTGCGAGTTGCCTTGCTCTTCAGCGGAACCAAGGCCTCCTAAAGTACAGGCCTGGGTCTCTACGTCACGAAGTTGGTCAGATCGGTAGAGTCCCTCGACCAATTTTTAAGACACAACCTTATTTTTTGGTACCTGCTTTGCATATTTCGGACTTATCTGGATAGAAAACTTAAAACTATCGTAATTTTGTAACTTGTAAGTAGTTTAAAGAAAAATTTCACTCCAGATACGTCTAAAATATGTAGAATAGGTACCAATAATATGAGGCAGCGACTAATAATTTTGATAGGGACTGTACGTAGTCGGACCATTTCTGAGGCCCAGAACCAGGCCTGTCCCTTAGGAGTCAGGCTCAGCTATAAATAAAATATCCTATTAGAAATTATAGGCAACTATCCGACATCTATAGAGGCAGTGTGATATAATATCCAATAATCGCCAATAAACTTCAATTGGACATAACAGCATTATTTCACCAACTTTGTAGTCCCACATCTAACAGGTAGTTAGGTTCACCCAGAAGTAATTTCTACTAATATGAGTTTCTTCTTTTTCCAGGAATTTGAAAAGTGACCTTCATGTGCTTAACGAAAATGGTCGCGTTGACTTTTTCATTTGTATGTTACCGCTCCCGCTGTGCAAAGTTTTCATGAAAGACAAAGGAAACGATCAATTCGGGTGCGTTTATAAATGAAAGTGACATTAGAAATGGACTTAGAATTTACTGTTTCCAAAATTGCTCAACTCAGTAGAAACACAAGCTATAATAACTAGTTCTTTTATGTAAAAATGCAATTATGGATTCTGTGAATTAAAGTTTGTTTGATGTATTAGGGCGACTCAGCGTGTCAGTGCCTGGTGTGAAGCTGTATTATTAGACTAAATGATTTATTTAACTCGCATTAAACCAACCAGTAGGCGAGTCCTACAATTTTCCTCTAAATTAGCTCAACTGCTTGGTCAGCAGAAGTAGAAAATTTTACGGTCATCGGTGCACTAACGCACCTAAAGGGAAGTACCGATTTGTAACTCACCTAAAGGGAAATACCGATTTGTAACTCACCTAAAGGGCAGTACCGATTTGTTATTCACCTAAAGGGCAGTGCCGATTTGTTACTCACCTAAAGGGAAATACCGATTTGTAACTCACCTAAAGGAAAGTACCGATTTGTAACTCACCTAAAGGGAAGTACCAATTTGTAACTCACCTAAAGGGAAGTACCGATTTCGCACGGATGCTTACAATCCTACGTAATACTTGGAATACTTTTCAGTTGCCCTGAGTTTGCTGGCCAAATGTGAACTCGCCATAGATTAAATTTACAGTAGTGAAGAGCAAATCTGTACTCACCATAGATTAAATTTACTGTAGTGAAGAACTAACTCTGTTCCTGAGTTTCACAAGTGCCTCGTTGACTCGTTAAAATCACATAGAAAATCAATGTGCTTCGTTCCAGGAGTGAAGTGTCTGGAGCGGTTCCCTGCTCTCCATATAGTGTGTGATGTTGCTACCTCTGTGTGTGTGTAACTTGACCGTGTAGTTTGTTAGAGCATTTTTATAACATTTTGTGAACTTAACAACGACCATAGTAAATTCAGCAACTCTTACTGAATCAACAGATTTGATTAAGACGTTGTTACAGGCAGGCTGTTTTATAGATCTGAAAAATAGAAACTGCGGCTGTATAGTCCACGTAATGTCCATTGATCCAAGTCATCTTTCAACACATGAAGCATAGACAATGTACAATTTATTCTTAACGTATGTACTAAGATGTAAATTTTGCAAATAGAGAAGAAGCTCCGAAGTGAAACTAAGTACAGTTTTAAAAATGAAATAGGTGATAGTGATGACATCCACATTATTGCAGTATTACATTATGCAGTGAATTAATGTACTTCTGCATATAAACCCAAATCTCTCGCAGTAACGTTTTCTCTTCAAATACGTTTTGTAGCAAATTCCTGCTCCAGTCCGAACTTGCCGAGCTTGCGTGGGAAGGGAAAACAATTCCTGCACCACTCAAATACCCGACGCTTATTTTTGCTGAGCTATTGCTGCTGCTGAGTTCCCTTCAGTTTAGTGTTGCTTTACCAACTATGCAGACATCGTTTTGTGAAGTTTAGTGCAAGATTCTGGAAGCATATCCATGGTGAACTTGTTGGTGAAATAGACTGCATGCCGTGGTATTAAGAGCGGAATACCTGCAATATGTGAAGAGCAAACTGTGCATAGACAAGGTGTTGTTATACAGGAAACCGCTCAGTAATCGGAGCAGACTCTTGTAGAAATTGAAACAGTTGAGTTCGGCTAGGAACTCTGTGTAGCACATTATCAAACTGGTTTGAATCATTGTGTAGCATATTATCAACCAACTACACTCAACGGTCAGTTCAGTATTGTGACAAAGGAGGCAGTTGTTTGCGGAGTGTAATGAGTAGATTTCTGGTGTAAGAAGCAACAGCTACCTATGGTGAGGAATTCCTCTTACTTGGAAATCTAATGATACTTGTGCATTACGAGAGATATGTGTTGCTGCGAAGGAAAAAGTTTGATGCTGCTAGAAATACGGAGGAGTAATTAAGGCTGCGCATCAAGTGTACTGCAGGCACAGATCTCTCCGATTCAGCAAGATGGGAGGCGTTCCCGCGCCCACCATTGAACAGGCTCGTTTCGAACATACGGAAGCTCTACGCGAGAAAATTTCAGAGCAATCTAAAATTAATGGCTCGGTAAGCGAGGCCTGCGCTACCCATTTCGCTACTGATGGGAAAACTCCGCAGCAGAGCACAATGTTGCAGGGACACGCACCCCCCCTCTTCTCTTCCTTTCATCTGCTCCCCAACACGGCAATGCGTCCAGCTGTTGCGCCATCCAATCGTGCGCCCAGCGATGACCAGAAGAAATCCGCGACAGCAACTGGACCGCGAGTTACTTACTGGACAGATTCAATTCCAAGTTTCGGCAAGTCGGTTGGAGCCTCCATAAGCAACATTGAAGTGTCTCGTACCTTCTTGAGCTTACCACCCACTGGGAGCGACTCCGCCAGCAGAAGCAGTTCAGAGATGAGTTTTGGCCACGTTCCACATAGCCTGGATTATTACGTAAACCAGTCTCACCTCTTCATTTATCCCAAAAGATCATTGACTAGCTATGTCTTCGAACCAAAGCTCTATTTTGATGCAGATTACTACAGTAAAGTTAAAGCAGTCAAGAGCTTGTACAACTTTCCTAAAATTCCCAAGACGATCATAATTCCTCCGTCTAAGAGCCAAACTTTCAAGCCATTGACTTCGGACAATGAAGGCAAGGATTCGCAAAGTTCGACTGGCGGAACAGATGTTAATGGTGGCATCTGTGTCCAGACAACAGATCCATTGCCTCTCTTGCGGTACACTGACCCTCAGCCGAGCTATTTTGAGTTTGGCGAGAGAATGCCTCGGTCTACGACCGATTCCGGGAAGTTCTACAGCTTATTGTCACCCATGACCGACTCCTCGCCCACCGACCACTCCGCTCGATGTGTCACCGACGAAACAGGGCTCGACTCATCCATTATGTCGACAGAATCCCTGCAGTCCCTGGTCATGCCCCCGTCATCGGCTGGTGCTGCGTCTGTAGTCATCGACGTGCCAGACTTGCAAACTTCAGCTGACAGGCGCCTGTCGGGCGCCATTGCCGTGCCAGAGGCCCAGCACTTCCGGATACCCTCGGAGTTTCCGGCGCAACCTAGGAGGAAAAAGTCCGTCAAAGTTTCCGTAACTCCAGAAGTTGAATTTTATTCTCAGTCCGCTTCGACAACTGAATTGAAGAAATTCAAAAACAGTAGCGCTTCAATTATCGGAAGTAATCAAGGGGAAAAGCGGCCTGCACTGGAAACAAACAACGGCGGCGAGCAGCCGTACGAGGCAACAATCGACCTGGAGGCAAATACTCCGGCAAGTCCTTTTGGTCGCTCCGTGGGGACCATTAGGAGCATCTTCTGCAGACTGCTGGGGTGAGTACCGGATTGTTAAATGTTTTCCCTTTGCTTGTGGCTCAGCCGTACAGTAGGGATTAGAGGTGGACGGGATATCTGAGTTTTTTTATCAGCCGACATTTACTCTCAGTGGCCGTACATATCAGATGCGTCATTGGAACAAATGACGTGATGGCATAAATGATAAATTTACGAATAGTTTCTGGCTCAGATATTAGTTGCTGGCCTGGAATGCTTGATGCACAATATTGTAATTTTTTAACAAAAAATGAATGTACAGCTACTTTTGAAGTACTATCGTAGAATCCTTTACAGATATGGTTCCAATTTAGTCCAATAATTGCGTATCAAATTCTAGATTCAGATTTCAAGGCTCAATTGCAGGAGCAATCGGCAAGTAGAAAAATGTATTTCGCAATATACCTAAATAATCGTGTATGCCTGAGGACCTAAATAGAAGAGTGATTATAGTAGAAATTACAATTGATAATACGTAACAGTAGTTTCCATGTGGAACCAATTTAGTTTATTATAATTCTATTCTTCTTTATGAGCATTAGTATCATTATCTATTGCAATTACGCTCATATATAAGAGTTGTGAGGAAGCTAATTAAGAGTAGTTAGTTGTAGCGGTATCTACGGCCGAAAATAGGCAAGAGTAGGGTTTCATACCAAAATCTCTTTCGTTATAAAGTTTCTCAAACTGGTGTTTGGGTTAAGAGGCATCTAGCAGTCCAAATAAATCACTCACTGGGTATTCATTAGCGAGTAGGTATAGAGTGTATAGTGGATAGTTGTAACGAATATTCTGTCTAATTCGGCTAATGCAGTGTTTAACAGCGTAACTTCATATCCGCATACAATCATCATACCATGCAGACATTGAAAATGATGTGAATATCTCAGATATCCAGTTCACCCTTAATGCTAGCGTTTAATTTTATTCTTTCTGCACTGCTTTGGGACCTAAGGTGAAACTTACTTATCTATTTATTGGCAGGTGTGACCCAGTTTCACTTTACGGGCCTAATTTTGACGCTTACGTATGCAAATTCTTGTAGTTCTGCCTTATGACGTCATTAATTAATGCTTAGATTTAAAATTTGGCATTCCAAAGGCTCCTTCGCTTTGAAACAAATGAAGTTTTGTTCTGTGGAATGCTAATAGGGAACCGAGAGACCAACCATTAAATCTAGCCAGGGAGCCAACCAACCGACCTACTGTGTATTATTATTATACTTGTATTGTGAGATGATTGGGTGCGATTCCATAAGTCTGATGTGTTTCAAACTTATTGTAGTTGCTAATTTTTTCATCATGTACACTTTGTAACGAAGTTACGATTAATAATAGAAGCTCTGTTAAAATTTCGGTTATTATCAAGTTTAAGCACATTAAAAAAAGGTCCTTTTTTTCTTATATGGTGTATCTTTTGATGTAGAATCAAAATATGAAGTCCGTTTTTGACGGTCGAACCTAGTTTTTAGTGATAGGGAAAAAACCTATCCCATTGTTTTCATATGGGAGAATATACCCAAGGATGGCACAGTGCACTGGCCAATACTGTATTTTAAATAAGATTTTAACCTAACCTAGATTAGTGTAGGTTAGAGTAGGTTAGTGTAGGTTAGTGTAGGTTAGTGTAGGTCAGTGTAGGTTGGTGTAGGTCAGTGTAGGTTGGGTTAGTTTAGGTTGGGTTAGTTTTGGTTGGGTTAGTTTAGGTTGGAGCAGTGTAGGTTGGGTCAGTGTAGGTTGGGTCAGTATAGGTTGGGTCAGTGTAGGTTGGGTCAGTGTAGGTTGGGTCAGTGTAGGTTGGGTCAGTGTAGGTTGGGTCAGTGTAGGTTGGGTCAGTGTAGGTTGGGTCAGTGTAGGTTGGGTCAGTGTAGGTTGGGTCAGTTTAAGTTGGGTCAGTTTAAGTTGGGTTAGTTTAAGTTGGGTTAGTTTAAGTTGGGTTAGTTTAAGTTGGGTTAGTGGATGTTGGGTTTGTGGAGGTTGGGTTTGTGGAGGTTGGGTTTGTGGAGGTTGGGTTTGTGGAGGTTGGGTTTGTGTAGGTTGGGTTAAAATGCTATTTAAAAGGTTGTCCATTGCAGTGTGCAATCTTTGGGTATATTCTCCCATTCGAAACACAATGGGATAGGTTTTTCCCTATAACTAATAACTAGGTTCGACCGCCGAAAACGGACCTCGGATTTGGATTCTACATCATACACTTTATAAAAAATGATCTTCTTATAAAATGCTTAAACTTGATATATACCAATATTTCTTCAGGAGAGAAAAATTGTTCGCGGACTAAGTACAATGTAAACCATAAAAAAGTAACCCACGTAACTATTTCCTGTTTTAAATTTGAAGTACATTTCTACTGTTAGAACACGCAGCATTTCTGTTAACCAGTCAACCCACTTCTATATAAAAGTGCAAATATTCTGCACCGTGGTCATTGCTATCAGTTACTCCACGCAGTAACCATTAAGCATTTCGAGTTCCCGACCATCTCGTCTCTTCTGGTCAAAGTTCTTACCTGGCACTGCACCGCCGCCATGAATTATTCAGCGCAAAAGTTGGCCGCTTATTCCCTGAGTTAGGGTAACATCATCCGCAATTGCCCCGGACGGCCGTGCAGCGCGCAAGGGAAAACTTCGGCTTTTCATTACCGCATTTTGTTTTGAAAGTTTGCGAGAGAACTAAAGACAAAATGATGGTTGTTGCCAATGTGGCTTTGCTGCTGATCCTTCGTTTAAGTAAAATATGAACGGTATTGCCTTCGCTCGGAGTGAAGCAGCGAGTTTATTTCTTTTTTACGTTGCATTTGCTGTACAAGATTTATTTTTAATTTGTGCATTTTTTTTCATGTTGCGGTGCAACAGCGCCTGGCTAAGCGCTCAACGATGAAGTAGAGATGCTCGTAGGGATGCGGGGATGATAGGTCTTTATTGATATTTTTTCTTTTGGAAATAAAAGGTAATAGTCTAACGACTGGTTTACACGTTTTCCCGTGCAATAAATGCACGGAAGTCAGCAGTAAGACTATAACATGGACCGCTATTGGACAAAATAGCGTTAAATAATGTTAAGCCACTCGCGGGGGCTGTCTGTGAAGCCTAAAATACTTCGTAAACTTTACTTCGAGAAATTTAAGCAGTTTGGGTCCCGCTTGGTTGGCCGATCGAAATCAAGACTTCGAGGTTTAACTTGTCCTGGATACCAGGCAGGAGCGTTCGCACTGCCATTTAGAATTGTGCTGCAAATGTTAGAAGCGGCCCGACTACGCTGGGCCGGCTGAAAACTCCACTTTGCAGAACGAGAGAGAATATTTGGAGGTCTCGTTATTGTAACCGATCAAGAGTCAACGTTTGAGACCTAATTCAGTGGATCAAAGGTTGCGCACCCGTTTGAAGTTCCGAAAAAGTTATGTTCAAAGTTTTAATTTTGTCTGCCAGTTTAACGCGCCCTGAGCTACGCCAAAGCTCCTGTTTTTAACTGGAGAAAGTATATTTATATTCTCTGAAGTTTAGTTGACATAACTCAATTATTACTAAGTTATTTCACGTTCATTAAAATGAATCTTCCGTTCGGATCTCGCATGTGTCCATTACTGGGGCTCTCTGTTTCCTTGGCCCAAGGTGAATTAATACGAAGGAGCAACAAAATTAGTACTTTTGCTCGGTCGTCCATCTCTTGGGAGTAGAATTTTGTAGCACTGGAGACTCGCGAAGCGTCCTGAACTTTGTGGCAGGGCTGGCGTGGGGCCACAGCAGATGCTTTTTCTTTTGCTGCTCTTGCTACCTAAGCTGGAAAAATTTCTATTAATTTCTGGTGGAAATGTTACAAGTCCCTGGTGGCATAGGTTCTCCACAATTTCTCTTCGAACGTAGTGGAGGCTAGTGCAAGGTTTTCTCAACTATTAGGTTCAAAATAATACAATCTTTGCTGGTTTATGTGACTCATCGTTGCTCATCTAATAGAGTTGAAAGTAGAGCAAGCTATTGGCTATCTTCATGTATTTCATGCAAATCTCTTTTTCGTAAGATTACTCATTGTTGATCTTGCTTTAGTGATTCTGCTCGATGGGCATGTTTTTGTTCATTTATTCGTAGATTTAGTGCAAATATTAAGTTTTTCAACCCTAGCAAAGTTCAAAGCTACCGCGGCTCCGCGCAGGAGTTGAATTGCCGTTTTAGTTTCTGCAGCGGTTCTGATTTTTGGTAGGAAAGTTTCCCCACAATTTATTTTTAGCTGCTCCTGGCCTGAGAGCTGGCGGTAGCTACAGCCCTTCCTCGAAACTTCTCCGAGCAGCCCAGTCGCGACAGCTCGATAAGACCAATCCAGCTGCTGGCTTAGAAAGACAGACCTGCCCGTCAATTTGCTCGAATTATTCCAATAGCTTCGAAAGGGAGCGGATCAGTTAATTTACCAAGCAGGTTAGGGGGCAGAGTTTAAAGGCAACTAGGGCTCGGGTTCCCGAATGAGTCCCTCTGCTACGGTAGCCGTGTTTTTAACTCAAATAAAAGCGATTGTCCAGTTTTGGGATATGGTTAAAGTTTGTTGTTAGATAAAACTTGGTTTAAGGTAAATAATGGAATATTTCTGATCTTATATAGAAACAAAGTTACTAAATGTTTTAAGGATGCGATGTATATAAACGGATGATTTGTGACACTTTCGACGGTATTGGTGCTGTAATTAGACATTTCAAGATACAAACAGCTACGATTTAAGAAACCTCGGTACCTATTTTAATTTGGACTAGACAGGTTAAGGTTTGTGCCCACGAGAGCACAATACTAGTAGAGCTCCGAAGCAGCGATAGCGATAGTCCCGTATGCGTGTGATTCGCGTTATCCAAAAGTCGCGTTATCGAAATGTCACATTTTCTTTCAAACTCAACGAAAGAAAGCTAGATGATTTGTTTCATGGATTATTATAGTAGATAAAAAATAAGAGTCAATAAATTTCATTGTCGCATCTCAGTTGAAAGATCTATTAGCAAACATATGAACTGATGAAACAGTTCAAAATAAATAATAATAATGTGAGGAATAAGTCATTGTAAAAATCACTGGAAGAAAATACCATTTTACAGTTCGTGAACATATTTGACTTTAGAAAATTGTTTTTAATCTTGGTGCCAAGTTTAACTTATGCTGTATGAGTTTATCTATCTAACAATTACTTATTTAAAAGTCGATTATAGCTGTGCCCAAGCTTTTTTTCAATTTACTGAAGTGCGTAAATTTTGCTAACTTCTTTTGTATGTATCGGCGTCAAAAGTCAATGGCTTCCTTTTACTTGCAGAAAGGTCATCTTCTATGTGATTACTGCGCAGGGGCTGAGTCTTTTGCATCAACATATTGAACGTGTTCAATGACAGCCAGATGCTCACTATCCCTAGATATTCAGCTTGCAAGCGATAGATTTTGCTATAATTGTGTCCCAAGTCCAGAAGCGCTTCATGTTTGTCTGTTTATTAGCATCGCATTGTGAAGTTTTCTATAACGTCTTCAGCGAAATGACCTGCTGCTGTATTTTCTGCACGTGCTTCAATTAGCTGTGTTGCTGCAGCCACATGGGTTGCATCTGCATTAGCTGTAATGAGGATCTTCCAAACCCCTCGCATTGCTGTATCAGGAACTGATTTTCAAGCTTTGACTATTAACAACCATAATAACTGATGGAATTAATTTTGTCCAAAACCCGACAGTGCCACTATATCGCTTTCCAAAAAGAGTTGCAACAAGGTGCTTCATATCGTCGTACGGGTAATGGGCTTTAAAGAGAGAAACAATTTCATGTTTTATTGGTTGATACTTGTAGCCTATACAGTATATGCATTACATCATGGTTCACAGTTTTGGAATTCATTTTCTAGCACTAAAATCCTATATTGCGCTTCAAGGAGCCCCCACTCAGTGAAATTTCCTTATGTCCCTGATCATATACATTAGTAATGGATTTATATTCTGGCTTCCTTTTACGTAGCACAAGTTATGTATGATTTTTCTTTACTCTTTTTCGTGTCACGGACAGTCCATTTTACTAAATTTTTACTAAATTGTTAGCTCTAAGAGCTAAATTTGCATGCGTTTCCCCATTTTGAGGCTTTCGTGGTACTTGAAATTTCACTTCCAGTCTTTCGTCAACTTTTACTCACGCTCCTCTCCACATTCAAATTTTTAGTATTTTTCGTATTTTAAAATACAGCTTATCAAAATTATATAGCAACTGAATGATATTTGTAGATCAATGTTGTCCTACACAATGTGTAGTAATAGTGCAACTAAGTCAAGTGAGTTCATGGAATTGAAATGTTGTAACATTTTGTGGTTATCGAAGATGACAACCCAAAAAATACATTGCGCTATAGAAAATTAAGTAACTTTATCGGAAATTTACCATGCAGTGTACAAAAGTATACAAAACGTTCCATTATCCGGGAAAAAAATGTTTCAATGACCGTGACCACAGCTAACCTGGTTTGAACATCCCACTGAAATATTCAAACACTTGAGTCTTTAAAATAAAGAGTGATTCCTATCTTTACTCTTGGCAGCTGCTATAATGTCGATGCTGCAGAGACGGTCTAGATTATTAAACAATTTTTGAACAGTGTTACAATGAGTAAGCCGAAACTGTGTCCTTTGTAGCATAATCGGAACGGCTGGAAAGAACGTTTCACTTTTTTATAGTCCTGTGTAGCAGCCTTTCAAGAGCCTTCTAAAGACGCATGGTTGTCTCAAAAACAGAAATGAACCCGTGATTTACGCTATGTAATCAACACACGTTGTTTACCATGTATTTGACTGTATTTTCTTTGGTATCAAAATAAATTTTTATATAATATTCTTCTAAATTTTATTTTTTTCTGCGTTTTTTAATTGTAGTTTAAATAAATGATACAGAATTTTTGCTCCATTTCTTCGGAGGAGTTGCTTTCTCTAGTTCCACGAACCTTTAAACTGGGGGCTAAAATTTGTTAATTTAATGATTATGTTTCAGAAATTTTCAATAATAAATGTATATCTAGGATCAGTGCTAACGCTATTTAACGGGATCCATCAGTCTACCATAACATGACATCTTTTATAACTGTGGGGAACCACTAAGTCTACGGTGCTTAGCCATCATATTTAACTATTGTTTTGAGGATAAATACAGTATGTTGAATTTTGAGGACAGAACTGATAAGGACGCTCATAGCCCAAATTATATCGTACTAATAGTACTGTATAGTCAGTTTAGCCACTAAGCTGTTAAATTTTGAAGTATTGAGGTTAGGAAGATATACGCATAACAACTCCTACCATGCTCGCCACACTACAACCAATAGTGCAAGAAAGAGTACTTCTCATTACCCTTATCCTGGATGCTACTTTACTGCAGTAACTTCATCTACATGGCAGATTCTATTTATGTAACTTAGGTTTGTAAGGCTGATAGAACTGCAGAAATACATTTGCAGGCCTGCTGTCTACATTGACGAGAAAATTTTTTTTATGGATTTTGCCTCATATTTAATTTTACTTTGGTAATGCATCGCTGGCCTCTATCTTTCCGTGAAAGCGTTGATGATGGTGGTAAATGCAGAGTACTTCCTGTACTAAGGAACATTTATTCTAAAGTACTTAATATGGGGGGGGGGTTATAAAAGCATAACCACACAGAGGTACTATGAGCATAATAGGTGAGGTTGATTCGCCAGAGTTGAGGAAACTATCGTGTCTTCCAAATTATGTTATTCACCTGATTACCTAATCCGATCCGCTTGACTTGAGGGGAAATAAACTAACCGTTTAGTCTTAACCCCTTCTCTAACACTGTTGCTTAGAAGCAATGTTTGGAACATGGCTGGCTGTTCCTAACCGTGAGGGAGATTAATTCGCGACCAAATGGGTAAACTTGTTCTAAGCTTCAATCATGAGCGATCGGTTCCCCACTTTGGGTTGAATTTCAAGTTTCATTCGTAAAGCAGTAACGTTTAAGTGTCAGGTCTGCTCCAACTTTTCAGCATTTGATGAAAACTCTTGAAATTCGGTTAGAAGTCGCGAATTTCTCGCTAATGATAGAAATTCCCCCCAAATTAAAGCTGAACATCATCAACAATCTCGCTCGAAGTGGACGAATTGAAGACACTTCATGGGTAATTTCCTCAGCCAATATTCAGGCTTCGCAGCTGAGTCGTCCGTGTTATTGCTGGCCGCCCCCTGGCTGCCATATTTGCCAGCGCAGAACTGCAGTGTTTGTGCCGCACGGTGCCGAGATAAATACGTGTGAGTCGTGGGTATACGGCGGGTGAGGCCGTGGGTGAAGAGCAGGGGCGGGTGAGTAAATACGCAGGAGTTCGAGAGGCCTGTCCTTGGACACCCACTGCTTTTCCGTCACTATTGCTGATGCTATTTATAATTTTTATTTCCTGCTTTAACTCTTTTTGTTTCTCATGGCATACTGCTAGGCTGTCACACTGTAGTTTCGACTGCACTGAGATCTGCGGGAAGAAAGACTTCAATAACCAATGTACTGAAGAGAAGTGCGCGACCCACTTTGAGAAGCGGGTCTGCCTGGTATTTAGTGCTTGACTAGGATGCCAGTCTTACTTGATCTCGTGCCGGGGCCACACTTGCAGTTGTGCTCACAACTTGATGCGAGGATGTGCTACTCGCACGTCATCCCGATACAAATTTATTGTATGTAGCATAGATACGATAACATGATCGACGTGTGAGCTGAAAATCCTGGCGTCAAGTTGTGAGTAAGAATGCAAGCGTGGTACCGGCATAAGAAAAATAAAATAACGCTCGAGACCGTCATAGAGACTTGAAACCATTAAGTAGACTGTATTAAGAAAATGAAAAAATATGGAAACACAGTAAGATAAAGCAAATTAAACCGGAACGCCTCGGGGCGTTAGACCAGACCATCACCCTAGGGAAACAGAGGCTTAAGACTATTCAATATAACTAGCGGGACCCTTGGAAATTCCACGGTTGATAATGTCTTTACTTCTAACAAGGTACCAGACCTGAGCTACGCTATTACCCACATCTTCTGAACTACCACTTATCATCGATCTTAAAGTTTGTTATCTGACCTAACGTTCGTCTCCTAACCTAACTTTCCTTCTCTAACCTCACGCTTCTCGCCGAACTAGCGCTCCTCATCGAATCTAACATTCATAGCACACACTCCAATCTAACACAAATTTATCTTACTCAGCGCTCCTCAGCTCACGTTATGTTCTTCATTTAACCCAACGCTCGTCAACTAACCTAACGTACTTGACGTACGTACCTTCTAGCCTATTCACATTCTTTTCAATTGTTCTAGCTCGCCTTTCATGAGTGCGTTTCTAAAATCTGCGCTTACTTTCAATGTCTCATGAATTTTCTCTTCACAACTTTCTCCACTTATTCGATCGCGAGAGCCGTTGCAATTCTTCGGTAGCTAGTGACTTGTTACCTTCGCCAAGCAGGTTACGTTTTTGGTCGGAGATTGTCTATCTGTCATTAAGATAACTAAAAAAAGATTTGGACAATCCTTATGGCATTTAAAGGGCATGTTTGGCATGTCGAGAGAAACAGATGATTACCTTTTTGCAAAGTTTCTTCCGTCTGCATATTTTCTATTGTCAACTTGACCCTAAAACTTATGAACAAATCTTCATTAAATTGGCAGCAATTTTGGGGATATTACTAAGAGCAACTAAACGAATTTTTGTGATCTGTCATTCTGTTCTGTTTGTCTCGATGTTTGTTTTTACGTCTATCAGAGAATGACTTGAAAAAAAATGTACGGATTTTCAACAAAGTAACAGGATTTGTTAAAAATGTTAGAAGGCACAAAGGACTAAATTTTGGCGATGAACAGTTTCTTCGCATCTGTGTTAGATATTATGTTCTATTATTTTCTAGAACTTAACTCAAAAAGTTACCTACGGATCTTCAAGAAAATTTCAGAACTGTCATTAACGTTAAGAGGCACAAATGATCAGATTTTGGTAATCATCAAAAAGAAACATTGGTTTCTGGACCAACGTAATTTTTTAATAATATTACAATGCTCGGCGGAGGTACTCGAGCCCATAATGTGGTAATTTTTTATAGTTTCTTTGTGCGAATTAAATAGGCAGTGAATACTAACGCACACACCTGACTAATTTATCAGTAATTAAATGGCCTTTGCTAAACTTTGCGGGTTCTCTCATACTTGTAACTTTCCCGCTGCTTGTCATTGATGTAGCTATTTCATCTCCCAATTTCTTCGTAAATGGGCAGCTAATAACAAACAATGGAACATAATTAATCCATCTCACGTTAAAAAAAAACGACGCGGATTGAGAATTCTATTCCTTAATAGGGGTTTAGTTTCTCTTGTTGTGTGTACTTTTTTTATCTCTCACCTCGATTCTATTCGTACTATTCTTCAATCGTATCAGCTCACCTTTCAATACTATATTTCTCAAATTACCGTTGCTTTCAAGGTCTTTCTCACATTCACGTTGCTCTCAGGGTCTCACGAATTTTCTTTCTTTTTATCACACTTTCACCAGCGGGATTCATTTAATTTTCCGGGTATTCACTTATTATTTTCTGCATTTATTCTGAATACGTTAAATGTACAGTAGAAATTGATGCACACCTGACCGATTTATTAATACACATTCCTCTTTTTCGTTAGTTATTTTTTCCGTTTGTCTTTGTCGGACGTTGCTGTTTTATTTCCTTTTTTTAAGTGGACCAGCTAGCTCATACGAATGAAATTTGACAGGCATTTTTTTTTTAGCATATATGCAAGGAAACTTGCCACAACGTCGGTACTGCTTCGCCTACCAACATTGTTAAGTTCTGAGAACGTTGCTTGACGGCAGGGCTGCTTCATTTTGATAGATATCAATAGACTTCTCCAAACTTATTTTCATTATGCCAATCTTTCGACCCTGGACAATTTAGTGCTTTTGTCAGGGCAAAAATCTACAATTTAATGTTGAGGAGCTATTACATTCCCACCTGTGTGTGTTTCCCTAAGCAGGTTGCGTCAGAGAATGCAGGGTTCTTTAAGCAATACTATTAAGAAATACTTAGTGAATACATAATGCGAAACTATTGATTCAAAGTCAGAAAGCAGATTTTCTACCTATGACCTGGAAGCAGTGGACAGCTTAAAAAAAGAAAACTTGGCTGTACTGTAGTTCTTCACATCCGAGATGGTATCCAAACTTCTTGCCAGTCTAATTTTGCCCTATCTAATTGTGAAAGCGTAATGGTCGTGCAGCACAGGAACGAACTAGGGAAGGAACAAAGGGTGGAACAGAACTAGGGAAGGAACAAAGAGAGGAACTAGCAGAATTATAATATAATAATAACTCGAGAAAAATGGTGCCCCTCGTGGCGCAAGACAATCTGCCGCGGTGGAAGCAAATTCAACGCCGTAATTTTTTATGGCCAGCTAGGCCTAATTTTTTTGGCATGCATCACATCTATGTCAACCCACAAATATTATTAACCTTGCTGAACTCCTTCGACCCCTTATTGGGTGGCCTGACATGTATATATATTAAAATCTTCAACGAAAACATTATCACCTCTCTCACTTCGATCACGGGTGGTAATGAATATCCTGCACGCAATAGAAGTTCAGAGAAGTACCTTCATTGAGATAAAACCTCATGTTCATGATTATTACAGCTACTGTAACAATATAACTATTGTAACTGGACGTGTAGTATTTGCTTGGTCTGACGTGTGTAGTGAATATTTTGTTCAGAACACTTCCCGTGTCGCATGTTCTGTTGCTCTGCTTTTCACCTGCCGTTATATTGTGTATCCCCGTATTTTGCTTTATCCAGATCTACGTGTTATTGTATTTTTAAAGGTTCTATATGGATTCTATGTACTTTTCAGAGAATAAAAATGATGAGTGTGTCAGGATGGTAGCAAAGAGGTGCGACAGTATGAGAGATGAGTGCGGGATGAGTAAGCGGAGGAGGAGACACTCACAGTGTTTATTCTTCGACATCTATGCGGTAAATCAAACCCTTCCTGGCTGCCTATACCCATCATTCACTGAATAAAGGGAGAACTCATTTGATAGTGCTACAACTCTGCCGAATAAAATCAATATAATACTTAAGAAAGTTACGGCAGCGGCGCAATTAACATTCCACATACAGTGGGTCACATCAGGATTGCTAACGCTCTAGGAAAGTATATTGCATACATATATATATTTTAGGAAACTTTATGCGTAGTTAGTTGTCACTGAGCACCATAATTGCTTAGGCAGAGTGATACGATCACACCTTGCTGCAACGCTCTATTGCCTTTTGTTGCTCAAATTTTAGTTCACTTTCTACGTAAAGTAAACTTGTTTGGAGCGTTTCACTCTGCTGGTCTTAGTTCAATTCCTTTTTGAAACTGCCCTCTGCCACAGTAATGCATTCTGTTAGTCATTTGCCTGTTTTCGAAGATAAACTTTACCACAGCCGTACAACTAGTTATTTGATTTACTACATGCAGTTTTGTGGACACAACAGGCGCTTGGCAATTCCAACAGAGTTTTCAGCAGCATTAGAGGCTAATTTATTGTTTTATTTTTTGGGGTAAATGACAAACTAAAGTCTCCTTGACCTCATCTATAGAAAATCCCCATGCACTGGTTCGTGCTGCAGATAGGGGCTAACCCCAGAGGAGGGCGCGGCTGCAGTGGGGGCCGCCAAAAGTTCTGCTAAGGACGAAGGAGGCCATCTCGCACCCCCCGAGGCGGGGTACGATCCATTGACAGTCTCATGTCTTCTTTAACATGCGTCGCATCGCCGGAATTTTGGCACGACTGCTTATTATGGCGACGACCAAACAGCGACCTTGCGCGGTAAATTTGCCCTGCCGCTCCTGTTTACGCTGCGCTTTGTCAGCAGTTTTACAGTCATTGTCGCTATTCGTGCGCTACTTACGTTGCTTCGGCGGTGATGCTTATTTTTTTTTTTTTAGTAAGGCACCGTTATAGAAAGTCTGAACTCTGTCTGCTAGACCGAGATGTGTTGAGTAAAAAAGGTTTGCTGAGCAAGTGCCGTTAGTTAAGTTACGGAAGTCTCTTCAAACTTGAAAGGAATCATTACTCTGATTTCTTTGCAAGTTTGTATTATTAAAATGGACACATCAACGCATTCGG
>LQNS02278173.1:619593-632986 GCA_001587735.2 Parhyale hawaiensis | reverse complement strand
GTGCGAATTCTTTGTTGACAGAAAAAATGCATAATTCCGGGGTGAAATTGAAATACTAGGAAAAGTTAGACGAGATGAAAGGTAGACGGATTGCGTAACGATAGACAAGGATAAGCGGCGGGCGTTTACTCAGACGGGGTGGGTTAGGTTATGAGTCCTACCTCAGCTTAAATAAGGTGAGTGAAGACATTCACTAACCGCGTGATTTCTACGGGTGCAGCAAGTTATAATATAGATACTGATACCACAGCCATGTCTGTATTACCTTGGTAAAACATGGTAAGATATACTGCAGCTGTCAACGAGTGGGAGGATTCAATCGAGATAAAGTAATCGATAACTCGGCAGCCTTAACTTGTCCAGAACCTCACTCATTAGCGTTAATTTCCCTATTTCGGACATATTTTCATGCGTTAATCCACAATCGATTAATTTCTTAGCAGGCTTTGAACTGAATCCTGTGGAGTTTGAGGTCGTTTCAAGTGTAATCGGTTTGGGAAGAGCGCCTAAAACACTGATTAAGGCAGCAAAAGTTACGCTCATGACTGAGGTTCATACTAATGCTAAAAAGTTTAGATTACACCGACAGTACCACCCCAAGCACCTTTCAAATTTCTAGGTCTTCGTAATGCTTAAAGTACTATTCTGTTTATCTTGCTTAGAATAAGTTGAGAACATAATAAGGAATGATCTTGAGGCCGTCTCATTCGTAATCGACTTACGATTAATTCCTAAAACTTAATCCGAAGCGGCGAATTGAAGGCCTTCGATTAAAGTTGCGAACAAGTTAAAGCTAAAAAGGTTAGATCTTGCTCACAGTGTGCGAATCGATCGCATCCTTGGTGTATTGCCCTACCTCGCGGTGGCTCAGTGACAGCGGCTCTGAACCGAGCGCGGCAGGTACCGAGTTTCAGCCCCGGACTCTCACAGCACTGGCAACTGATTTGTACTGCACTCCGTGGAACACTCCGACGTCGAGAAATTAATACGGCTAAGGATTTTTAAATTTGCTCTCGGCACTGACTGCATCTCCTGTTCTTCACATAACTTTCTCTACATAATATTGGAAATGAGGCAAAACGAAAACCTCACCAAGTGGATCCAGCAGAATACAGTAAACAAACAAAGAACGCAAGCAACATACATTTATTGCCTTATCTGAATGGTGTGCCCAATGTCTTAGGCACAGCACCCTGAAGTATTCTCTTATGACTACATGGGGGACAAAAATATTGACAGTTGGCCTAAACATTTAAACCAATGGATAGTCAGATTCCCCCGTTATGAAAGACAGTATTATTCTTTTAGTTCCTTCCTGCGGTCCTCTCGTAGCTAGTTCTTACGACTGTTACGCATTCAGTATTAGATATGGGAAAATTAGCTTAGCCTTGCGGTCTATATAGGGAAGGAATAGCACGAATGAAGTTTAAAATTAACCCTTTAAGCACCCCTGGGCCTCACTAGTCGCGTTTCGCAAAAATTAAGTTTCTAAATAAAGAAGGGATCAGTGATTTTTGCACCTATTAACGCCGCGACTATGAGGCGGTAGTTGGAGGACTACAATTTAAGACTATCTCCAAAAGTCTGAGAGAAACGGAAACTTAGTCCTTGAAGGGTTAAGATTCTACTGCTCACAGGTCGTGGGTAGAAAATTTGCTGTCTGACTTGGAACATATTTTCACACATCGTATACGGGGTCTTAGATATTATTGAAGAACAGTGCTTTTGGACGGTGGAATTTTCGCAGGTTTCACTTAATTATTGATATTATCAAAACAGTAAACCTCCACCTCTGTGATTATATGTTTATTCCAATATGATTAAACCCTTCGTGTATTTATTTTTTTTACATACCTATTTCGTGTTGATTTTCTTAAGAAACATAGGCCGAATTTTCAGCACTTCAATCAAGTAGATATTTGAGCTTGAAAGGCAGTACCATTGCTTCTGTACGCTCACACTGCATATAAGCTGACTGGCATGGAGTTGCATTCAAGTTTATTGCAGTGTTTACTCAAGATTTGACTTCTGCCTCTCACTATGGAAGACGCACGTGAAAGAAGAAGGAATCTGGATAGGGAACATACAAGAAGAAAGAGACTACTATAGTCTCAAGAACAAAGAAGTGCTACCAATGGAGAGAGTAAACGCATCTATGCGACACAGTGTTAAGAAAGACTTGAAGCAGAAAGATTAGAGAAGATAATAAGAGCTGCTAATAGGGGTGAACGGGAAAACGAGGAGGCTGCAAGTCAGAGAAAAGAGGACCTACGTAAGGATGAGAACACGACAAAGGATTAATGAAGAAAATTAATAAGAAGGGTGAATATTTAATGAAGAAAATGAGAGCGAAGCGTGAATTGTTTTTACTCACAGGTCCACTAGTATATTTATGAGTTTTTGTCTTTCGTGTCACACTCTTAACGAAATAGAAAGGCGAAAAATAGGCCAGGTTGCAGGTTTTGTAATTATGATGCGTTTCCATGTGGTCCATGTACATCGATAAGCAAAAATTAGACCCAGTTGCAGAAGATGGCCGAAGTAGGATCTGAATGTACGTCTTGCTCAGCCAATGTTGAAATCAATATAACAATGATATTTACAGTTTCTCTTAGCGCTGCCGTGGAGTCTGATATTTATACCTTTTTCCATATATCGAATCTTTATTTGAAACTTTCCAAAATTACTCGGTTGTGTAGCTATGCTGTGATAGCTCCATTGGCCTCTGTGGGCTTGATAGACTTTGTACACTTTGTGGATAAGATGGAAAGATGTATTAAAATAAATACTGTATTTTCAAAACTAAATAAACCAAAAGGCTGTAGATAACCTAAAGGATTATTATTATCAACGTTGCTACTCGGCGGCCAGTGACTGCGTCTCTGCATCTCACGTTTGGAAGCGAGATTCCTGTCTCGCACGCTGACAGCGCTGGCAACTGATTTATGCTGCGTGGAGCCCCGCGGCACCGAAAGGCGAGGGGAAGTGCGGCGAGAGATTCTCAAATCGACATTCACCACTGACTATTTCTTCATTTTTTCTGCTCTTAACAGTCCTAGATCATCAAAATTCTAGAATTAAGGCAAAAGTGAACCTCTTTAGGTGTATCCAATGTATACGAGAAAATAAATGAACCTTATTTATAATTATTATTATTATTAAATCACACCAGACTGGCGACGTAGGAACGGAGAAACTCCTTGAGGTTAACAAACCCCCACGCAACCAGCCCAGCGGGTGAAGAAAACAAAAGAATGAAAAAAAAGATGATCCGAGATCACAGAATAGCTCTGTGTACAGATCGTTTAAAGCTGCCAATACCAGCACCAGCAAAGACAGAGCCATCAAGACCATCTTGCACCATTGAGAACGAATGCTCTGTCAGTTGCATATGTGGCATAGAAAAATTAGACAGCATGTCAGCTCTACACTCCAGAAAAATTCAACAGCTCGTCAACTCTTGACCAAAATCTCGCAAAGAATGAGTCTGACTTCAATGTATTCATGATCGCCGCCCACCAATGCAACAACGAATTTCTGCTCGGAATTCTTCTCCTCGTTGCGTTGTATGAATGCACGGCATAGAATGAGAATTTCCATACACTGACAGCTAACAGCCCGTCATTCCCAGATAAGAGAGCGGTTTTCGAATTAATTCTAGCCTCCATTTTAATAAAAAGCTCACCCTGTCGGCGATGGAGGTCTGTTTCCGCTGCGCTTCACTCGCTTGAAAAAAGAAAAAGTCGGAAAACTCCCCGCCGTCTGTCACCGACGTCCGTTAGATGCAGCGACCGAATTATCCTCATAAAAGATGCAATTGGCGCATCAGTTTGAATTTAAATAGAGCGTCCGAGCTGCGCTTAGCATCATTAGCGCGAATGACTGCATTCAGTAGCCGACACTTGTCAGAGTCCATCTCTTTTTTTGCGGAATTATGGAGTTTTTTTAAGCTTTTCAACTGCTTTGCGTTAATCGTCGCCAGAGAATTCAGTGACAACGATCAATTCACGGCTGTTCGGAAGCTCGGGAATTGAAACTAAAAATTCAGAAGATAGCCTCAATAATTCTTCATAATATGATTCCTGATGGTGAAATATTCCAATATTTCAACTTATACGTAAGTTCAACACGTGTTGAACTCTACCGAAACTTACCCTTGACAGGCCCCAGTCGATAATTTTTAAGCGATTACCCGATACTCTCCGAAGCTACTCCCAGGCAGTAATAATAATTACTGTTATTACTCCCTTCTCTTACCAACTGACATCGGATAACTGAGTTTGATATTCCAATGGACTCTTAAATGCTTCAACTTATTCGTATTCCGCATTCAAAGTCGACCTCATCCATTTTATCAATGTTGCACGTGACTTGACTCTTATGCACTATAGCTGTATTCAGGAAGCTAAGATCGTAACGGGAGGACTCATGAGAAACTAGAGTCGAAAAGTGACGTCATCAATGACGTCAACATCGACGAGCAGTACAGCAGAACAGCTTATGAGTTTTTAATTAATTTCGCAAGAAAAATCGTCGCCAATTACAAAATTTCCTCTTTTGAACATACAAATAAATAAATAAAGAGAACATATACTAATTGAAAAATAAACAATTACAATAGAAAATTACAGTGGAGGCTGGTGGAAACTTTCGCAGTGGCAAGATCTTGGCCGGTGTAGCGCCCTGATTTAATTTCTTCTTTGAAGTGAAGCCTTATTTTACACTTCATATTCAGTTCACAGGGCTCTTCACCAAACATATTTAAACACATCACGGTATTTTTTCGACTTCATCCATGTTGACTGACCAGCTACTTGAGCTGCACCCCCACGCAATACACGTTTGTTCCTATGGTTTGTCTCGTATCAAGACTATAACACTGCTTATATTTGTGGTTAGGATTAAAAGCCCAACCTACAAAGACCTGAGGTCCGACCCTCAAATACTTCGACTCGTCACTGTGACGTCATTCGCCAGCATGAGGTCACGGCTAAGTTTTATTTCAGTCTCACTGAGTCCTCCCGTTTCATTCTTTGCTTCCTGGGCTGTACTTCTATAATTAAGGCCAGAGCTGATGAACGGACGTTCACCAGCTCGAGGGACGCTCAGCTTGTAAGGACTTTTCATGCGTATCTTGGATACTGACTTTCTCTGTGTAATCAGGAGGACGTGAGAGTTGAACAACCGCTCATTAGCTGAGCATGCAACAGAATAGTGTGTCCTCGGCATAAGAAACCCTGCACACTGAAATAATTTGCAGAACATCGCGTGTAATGAATAGCCTAGTGTCACTTCCATTCATGCTTACACAATCACAATTAACAGCTGCCTATAGTTGGGGAGAAGCAGCAACAACAGATCAATCGTTGAATCAAGAAACACCACAACAAAATCACTTATTTAGAGTATAACCTAACGTGAGCTTTATATTCTAAAAGTACGTACTGCAGAGCACAATTTACACCACACGGTTACAACAAACACTTATTAAATTTGCAAAATTTGATTCTTTTGGTTTCTATGAAGAGCACTAGCTATATGTATCGTTCGTTATTAATAGTAACAATGTATAAACGCGAGTTTCTAAACACTCCCGCTAAAATACAGAGACGCAAATTATTTTTTCATTAATTAATATCAGGCTCACCATTCAGCATCCAACACTTCAATTTTACAAAACAAACATTGAAACACACCTGTAAACTCATGATTAGCATCCAACAGTTTTTGGTGAGAATCATCGAGCGTATAATAAAACTTATTTGACGGCAACAAGAGCTAACACTCACTTGTAGACGTGCCAGGATTCCCGCCAAGTGCGACCTCAGAATGGATGGCCACGCTGAGGATCCCAAGAGCAGTTCGCACCCACTCCCAACGTCCGCTGAACCCTCACTGAGCCCCTGGATCTCACTCACCTGTCGAGCCGCTCTATGTTACCTGTGCCCTGCTCCTTCCAGGAGGCGTAGCTTCGTATTCCATAGAGGAATGGAATCAAAAGTCCTTAATTCCTTTCTGGGACTGTGATCCTCGTTTTATGGAAGCGCTGCACGAACAGACTCGTCAATGAAAAAATCCATTTAGGAATGGAATGTCTCAGTTCTCCCGACAGACCACTGCCCTAATTCAGCCAAAGAGTTGACTAATCACACTTTTGGGTTACTGATAATAACTTTTCGACTGAGCCACCAGTTATATTAGCTGTAATGCACAAAAGTTGCCGAGTTGGGTAATTCACCAACAAAAAGCTTTATCGGACGATGGGAAATGTTGCCTTTGCAGAAAGAGCGAAATGAGCTGGTTTGGTTTGTGTCAATTTTGTTCGTCGTCTAGTACAAGCGCAGACCAGAACAATTTCGATTCCAGTTTTTGCTACTGACATTTCGCAATTACCGTTTGTAACTCTACCTATTTTTTTCTAAATATTTATTAAAGTATGTTGCTCTTTCAGCTCAACTGGGAAAAACAAAAATTGGGTTAATGTACCCGTGGTTCGAAAATAACAGCAATAAATTATGACGATGCTACTATTGTCTTTTCTTGTGATGCGGCAGTTGGTGAAAACTCTGCATCGCCCCTGGAGGCATTTATTAATACCATGCGCTGAACTTGCGATGGCTGCCAAGTGCCAACATAAGTTCAAAGCAGTTGAATTTCCCTATTGCTAGCAAAATAAAAAATTTTAAACATTTGAAAGTCAATCAGCGCCAGAAAAATAGAGATAAGTCTAAAGATTTTACCTGAAACGCGGATGGAAACAGCGACCGCGTCAGTTTCAGAAATAAGAGCTGAAAATATACAGATATACCGGACCGCTGCTCAGCGCAATGTTTCAAATTTTTCAATTGCTGTGAAAAAATTCTGCTAAAGAAGAAATCCACGAAATAGATTATGAACGACAGAAACTCCGTCGATTGGAGAATGTGAAGCAAGAAAGACCCCAGAAGATTGCATGCATCCAGAGCTCATCAAATACGATATAGCCGAAAGTGCTTCCGTTGCTGAGGCAGCTTGACCTTTATTATTGTTATTAAAACTTGACGCTCGGGCCACCACGGACAGGTAGTGCAACCTAAATGAAGCATTTTGCAACACCGGGAAGCCCGAAACTCTGCCAAGGAAAATCCATCACAAAGCCAGTAATAACTGACTTAAACGCCTGCAGACCAGCACAACCGAAACTGATCGCGGCAATGAAATCGGACCGAAGAGGACCAGGCAGTAAAACATCAACTGAACTGACGAGTTTGGCGCCTGACAGTCTCCGCAGTCAAGAACTGCGCATAAGCAGCAGCACATGTGCTTCTCCCAAAGACCTTGTGGGCAGAGACTGAATAATACAATCATTGTCTGTCAATGTTGTACACAGTACTAAAAATTCAATGGCCGGTCACCCCTAGCCTATGGCACAGATTCATTATCATCTCAGCTGTGAATTTTGTCCACTGGAATCCCCATCCCGGTGCCACACTTGCATCCATACTCACAGCTTGATGCGGAGATGCCAGTGCAGTGAACTTTCCATCATCAGTTCACTATAGTTGAGCATCACAGCACCTGAACCCTCATCGAGTGCTCGACACTGCTTATCAGCTCCCGTTCCCGAGATGGTGCCCGAAATCTCAGCTGTGCCATCAACTATAGCGACGTCTTGAACGCTGGCATTGGCAGGTAACCGCGCGCTCCAGAATGCCGCTTACGCTTCTTAGTGTACTAGACGGCCAGTATTGGCGCTCAACTTCAGTTCCATCTCAAGCTCTACTCCAGCAAAACAAACAAACAAATATCATTTATTATCTCGTATACAGGGTACAATGGATACACCTATCGAGGTTTTCTTTTTGCCTTAATTCTAGAATTTTGAAGATCCAGTAGTGTGAAGCGCAGGAGAAGCAGTCCGTGCTGAGAGTCAATTTAGGATCCCTCATCGTGCATCGCCTGGCATCTCGATGCTGGAGTGCTCCACGCAGTGTAAATCCGTAGCGTGCCGTCCGGGGAATCGAACCCGGGCCTCCGTCGATGCGATGCCGAACCGTTGTCACTTCACCACCGAGCGGGTGGTTCCTTCCCGAGCTCCACTACCACTACGTTCAGGTTCAGGTTTCAGACCTGAACTTTACGTCTGCAGCCCCACTACTACAGCACCGAATAGGTCCGGTCAGCAACACTTCTATCCGGGGGTTCTACGGGGCCTCCCAATCTGTTGCACCGCACGCTGCCTCCCAGTCCGCTGCACTATTCAAGCTGCTGTGTACTTCATTGGCTTGTGTTTTCTATACCTAAGTTTCTGGCTGTTCACGGCTGACTTCGCATGAGCTTCATGGTCTTGCCCCGCTACAGCTGCTACACCATCACGCCATGCTCTGACATCCTCGTGCTGGTGTCCTTAGCGACGAAGCTGCGCAAAGTTCAGTTCCAAGCCCCCAGAAGACTAGGTACTGACAGCTCAGCCAAGAAGATTCTACTACGACGATTGTCTTATCTGTGCCCTGCCTTTACCAACGCCTGTATATTGTCTCTAATATAATAAATAATATAGCGCCAACTTACATTCATCTTGTCGGTTCGCTCACCCCCTGTGACTGCTTGCAAGAGCAGGTCACTACATCAGCTCGTACGTCCGACTTTAATTTTGTATCGAGACGCCGAACAAGCAATCGGAAAGAATAGACCAACAACCAGTTAAGCAACCAACCAACCAACACACAGTGCTTTGTTATGTTTTATGTAGAACGGGAGAAGCCAGCAGAAAATGCACAGGTCAGGACCGGCTCACATGACTGCATTTTTTACATATAGATAATTTAATGGCAAATACGTTATCGTACCCGCTTGAATAACAGCAAAGTACACGGCTTCCTCAGGTCTACAGTATTTCACTCCTGATTTAAAGAGATAATTCGACCTAATAATAATAAAACCGTTATTTTCCTCATCCGGATGCAGTGCCCAACATAGGAGCGCAGCACCGTGAGATATTCATTCTTAAAACCAACATGGAGAGCCGCCTCACCGTTGGCCTCTAGCTTTTCACTAGTGGATATCTGTCAGCGTTCACTTGTGATTAAAGACATTAGCTATATAAGGAACTTGGTTATGCACAGACATGTTTGTTTAACTTTTTTTATTCTAGATATGCTTAGAAATGAAATCCGCTCCAGTTTGTAGATGATGTAAGTTATTTGTAAGTTCGGTGGTTTAGAACGCGGTATATGAGGTGTCGTTCTTCATCGAAGAGTTACAGAAACTGCACCGTCAAACCCAATACAATAGACTTGATTCTTCTGGAATTTCGTAGCTGTGCGCAGGCTTCAGTTTGGTGTGTCAAATTTCCGGCGTTAACCCTTAACAGAGCAACGACAGCGCGCACAATAGAATGCTGTGTAGCGCACATTGTCACAGAACGCTGCTACTTGTATTTGGAGTAGCTAATATGAGCGCTAAGACTGTTCAGCACTCTACTCAGCTCCGTGTAAAGTAAACTTTAGCCGTTTCAAATGTAATCAAGGCTCAGAGTAGCGAAGCTAACTCTCATGTCTCAAGTTGAGGACAAACAAAACCTTGTGGGTTCGTCTTAATTCAACTACGGGCGCGTTCCAGTTGGCGCCAACATTAGGCCTTCAAGCTCGGGCTTAACATATCCGAGCCTTCTGATGGCGGATTTGGTTTTGCCATTTATAATCGTGTTGCAAGTGCAACCGATGAAGACTGAAGAGCCAGTGCTTCAAATTCAATTCATCCGGTCGACGTCAGCATACCTACCAGAAGTTTCGAACAAGTCGAGCCTCAGAGGTTCAGTTTTGATGCCCGACAGAACATGCCCAATGATGAAGCAATCGTTGACACCTTAAAAAAAGTTGCATCTTTCCTTTTCGTAAAATTTTCTATGAATACCAATGACAAATATCTCATCCAACTCCTACAGTGCGAATATTGGAAAATATTGTTACTGATGCACGTTGTGCTTTACAGCCATGAGCTTTCTATTCTGAAATTGTTTTGTTTTTTATAGCTTCTTTGTCTTTTTTCGTCCAACGGTCCAAGTTGATCTAATGCTTACATCAAGTCTGGAGAGTTTGGCTTAAGCGCGTTGGCAGCCTTGGACAGGCGCTAAAACAAAAACAAACAAATATCATTTGTCATCTCGTATGCAGGGTACAATGGATACACCTATCGAGGTTTTCTTTTTGCCTTAATTCTGAAATTTTGAAGATCCAGTAGTGTGAAGAGCAGGAGAAGCAGTCCGTATACTGAGAGTCAATTTAGGATCCCTCATCGTGAATCGCCTGGCCTCTTGGTGCTGGAGTGCTCCACGCAGTGTAAATCCGTAGCGTGCCGTCCGGGGAATCGAACCCGGGCCTCCGTTGATGCGGTGCCGAACCGTTGTCACTTCACCACCGAGGGTTTCACCCCGTTGAATCTGATTACCTAATGACTTCAAGTTTCGTGATGTCTCAGTCAAGTATAGCTATGCATTTGTACACAACGAGACTCAAATCCGCTGAAGCAATGCTCCTGTGTGAGGTTTCGGGTCGAGTGGCATTGGCTTTTCCTAGTCTCTTAGAACACCCTTGACGAACCAATCGAACGGGACCTTTCTTAAAACTATGAGTCCCCCGCCACTCGTGACAATGAATTTTGCTGGAAATTCCTATTTAAAAATAAAAGATTTACATGCAACATGTATGTATGGCTTTAACGCTGCTGCCCCTAGTTTGTTACCATAATGGAGTGCGAATGTAATTGTTTGGAAAACATTTTCCAGCAATAGGAAGCTTTCAATGTGGAATTCATAAGTACGACTGTAGAAGAGAAACGATTGGAGCATGCATAAGGATGAGTGCTGTGAAATATAAGAGCAGCAATTAGGGAGGGAGGAAACTAATAACCATGCTCATACCAAGTGCTTATGGGCATGGAGATAGTTTACGCGCAATATTTAGATACAAGCAAAGTACTTTTTACGCCGTTGTCGTTTACATAGAAAACACAATCGTAGATGCCCGCGCTAATATTCATGAAATCTAGGCAATGCGTGTGAAATTTCAGGATGGGGGCTACAACAGGGGTGTCTCGCAATGAGGCCACAACCGGGCTACCGCAGCCTGAAAAAAGTTACCGTAACCCAAAAAGTGGTTGTGAGATAACTATCTAGCGGAGTAAGCTCAACGACAATAAAATTCCGTTGAAATTGAAACTCTGTCAATATAAGTTGCAAGTAACTGATCTGATTTAGCTATCTGGTGTACAGAGTTCATTTGTTTCGTATTTGATTGAATTTAGAGTTCCTTTTTTTCAAAATAGATGGTTATACTTAGTGACCTGCATCATCGTAACCCGTGTCGCAAACTCGCAGTCGATATTTTTAGCCAGGATTGCGACGCGAGTTGCGACTGACTGAGTCACCGGTGTAGCACTGGTAACCCAGAAATCCTCTGATTGCGACACACACCTGACAAGCTGCACGTAATCCACTACTTTGTACCCAACTTACAGTTTGGGGAGTTATACTGTACTTTCCGCGAAATCAACCTGCCAACCCTGGGGAATATTGCAATCAGGCCTTCGGTGTCACATGTGCTTCACCGGCTTCCACTACGAGTTATGCGACACAGGTTGGGTAACAGCATACCCTTAAGCCACCGGCGTCTGATGACAACACTCCCAGAGGCCAGTTGTAATCAGATTGCCTCAGAGTTAATCGCTGTTACTCACTCAGTGTTACTCTATTATAGAGGTGAATGAGACAGGATTTCTCAAAGTGTAACCCCGAAGCAACCAAAACAAAAACAAAACCAATGTAAACACAAACGTTTATTCATAGTACTGCTAATATTGATGAAATAGCCTCTAAAAATTTCGTGATATGTCCTTGCAGATCTTTGTACCATAAGAAATTTATGAATTACACCAATTGAAGGCTTTTCTCCATAAACTCAATAGACCAAGTTCGTGAGAGCTCAAAACGTAAGGAAACCAACAGGCGCAATCGAAATATCTAAACGCTCAAATGCTTGTTGCATTCAGCGTGCTGGGTAACCCCGGGTTAGCCAGTGTTACCTCGAGGGTAACTCCGTCTCCAAAATCCGTGTCGCATTGAGCCATTTTCCGTCAATGAGACATGCCAGGGTTACTCGGTGTTACGCAAACGCGTTACCCGGCGAAATAGGGTCGCGAGCGAAGTAACACCGTGTTGATGCCAAGTCTCGCCACTTGTGCATCGAATAAATATGCGTATAATTATTTTTTGCGACCAGTTAAGACGTATTTTTCCTATATATTTGCTACAAGTATTATTATTTTGTTGTATTGTATTCTAAACTCTTTGCTTCCACAAAAAGCGCCCAGATATTTATGGTTCGGGAGCGAAATGCACAAGATACACTTGTCCCACGTGTTTGGTGTGGTTCAACCATCAACGGCAGCCTGAGGCCTGTTGCATTCAGCGTGCTGGGTAACCCCGGGTATTGTATCCTAATCAAGGGCGCTAATTATCGGCTAGTACCCTGCTGCTGGATTGTGGTGCGCCGTTTGCAAACAAGCGAACATTCTAATCTCTGGTGGCAGGCTGGCAGCAAGGACAAGGAGGTATGTATATAGAAAATAGGCCTATTCACCGACTTGTGGATTGACATTGAAATATACGCTAGGACGGCTAGGTAAAGTAATATTTTTTTTTGTATAGCCTAATCATAACGACTAGTTAGCCTAGTCTGGCAAGGTTCACAATAACACCAAGAAATATTGCACCATTGTCTCGGAGACTAAGACTTGGATCACATAGGCCTAAGAACACTGGAATTTTTATAAAAACTGCAAGTGCTAGCCACCTTCATTTCCAGCAAAAAAAAAAAAAGTTTAGGCTAGTTAGCCTAATAGCTAGGCCTAGCTGGTTACAATGGAAATTTTTATGATTTTATGCATATTAGGCCTAGTTAGTCCCAAGCCAAATAGGTCACTACTCACTAGGCCTAATTGATTTTGAGATAAATTTTTGGCAATAGGCCTAGTGCATTTTAAGGGCATATAAAAAAGACCCTTTTTTTTAATTGGTGTATTATTTGATGTACGTAGTTTTAAGAATACGAACCCGAAGTTCGTTTGTGGCTTTGTCGCTGTCGGACCTAGTTTTTGAGATATTTGACTTTGAAGTTCCCATTGTTTCCATAGCTATGGGGAAAGATACCTGGTGATGGCAGAGTGTAATGGAACAGCTTTTAAATAGGTTTTGAGTCAAGTTAGGTTAGAGGTTAGCCTAGGTTAGGTGATTTGGTCATAGTGCATAAACTGCACTTCTGGTTTTTTGACATTTTCAAGAAATTTTGCAGTTGAATTAGTATTTTGGGATACTAAAATGAACATTTTGGGTGGGGGAAACATATTTTAAGCTACA
>LQNS02278173.1:582351-600533 GCA_001587735.2 Parhyale hawaiensis | reverse complement strand
TTCCGAGATAGAACTGCTTTGCTGGAGCAACTTGAGGATATTAAGTTGCTTCCATTTGCAGATTCAAAGGTATCCGAGAAGGTGGTGTATCTGACAATGTTGCGTGGTACGTCTTCCTACAAGCTAAGGATGGAGCCTTTGAAGCATTTCCAGTGGAGGAATGGTACAACTTCCAGCCAATAAATAGGTACAAGTCTCTCAATGCTGAAGAAGCAGAGAAGGAATTTGAAAGGTAAGTTTTAGTAGCTACAGTTTGCTAAATAAAGAGAGAATCCCAAACCAGACCAAGTCCCTGAAATGTGGTACTGTAGACAGTATACAGCGCATTCTGTTGAGAATTGCCACAACAGTCCACTCCAGGTTGGATGACTAGTATAATAGAAGCGTACTACTTGTTGGTGGTGTAGACCATACTTCTGTTTGACTTCGCGATTTCTGACCCCTCAGGAGGCATAGAATGACCCGTAGCATTAGATTAGTTTGGGTTCGCTCATCCTATGTTATGGGGAGCTGTGCGTCCAGGGCACTCTGTAGGTTGCCATTAGCTAGGCCTTCGGGACGTCTGTCTTTTGGGCCTACTTTGCTTCCTTCCTATTTCATACTCCTGATCTTGCTTCCACTGTTTTTCCTCTTCTTTCCTGTTTGCCGTTCCCATGCGCGCTGATTCTGTGTGTGTACACCTTCGTGCGTGGGTTCCACGTTTCTATTTACATACTGAAGGTCCCTGGTTTCTCCCTCGGTTAAATCGTCGTTGCTGTTGAAACGGAGACTTGAACCATTCCCTATAATACTATTAGGATTTCCGTTAGTGTTAGTTACAGAAGATGTTCTGTGAAAGTAGGGGCACAAGAAGCTATACAGTAGCGACTCAATTCTGTCCATATGGAGACAATATTCCTGCTTACATTTTAGGAGTTGCATTAGCCTATACCTACTTAAGGTGCGTATGGAGTAGAGGAATTAGCCTAAGCAGTAACCAGTTTATGGTAGGACCCAGGGTTTGACTCTGGTGTAATCATAGACTTGAGAAAAAACTTAGTTTTTGAGTTCAGTGGGTCATTGGCGTGTTCTATGATGCCGGTATCTCAATGGCTTATGCAATAGGTTAACTGTCTGAGCTAAGTTTGTCCCCATATTGGGGTGGTAGCTACCTATTGCAAAGTGGTCAGCATTCTGAAAAAGGTCGGTAGGTAGCTACCTATAGTTGAGCATCCTAACAGTGGCAGTTTTTTGTTATTAAAATGATTTAAAATTAGCTGCATGTACATACTCAGACGAGTAAAGGGCAGAAACTGCGAATATCTTTCAGCTGTGCCAGCATATGCTTGAAAAATTTGTATGATTTTCTCGTAACTTGAAGTTGTAAAGGCATTAACAAGCTTTGTTGTGTCTATCTTGAGCTGAGTGTCTCGGAGACACCGCTGCCAGCACGACATAAGCTAGTTCAGTACCGTTAGTAGTACATTTAGGCTGTATTTATCACCTATGTTTATTGTTTTCTTGTGATTAATCTCTTGCTCCTAGTAATTCTCTGATTTCTCTTCTTAGTTAGGTTTGTCCGTCCTACAGTATTGGGAGTAGCGTCCCCAGGGAACCCATAAGTTACCTTTGCCAAGCCTTTAGGACGTGTCTTTTGTGTCCACTTTGCTTCCTTCCAATTCCATACTCCTATTGAAGCTGTGCTATGTTTCCTCTTCTTTCCCGACATTCTGTCCCCATGTGCGGTGATCCTCTGTAGAAACACTCTCGTGCATGGGTTCCGCTTTTTTCTTAGCATAGGTATTCAATTTCTCTTCTATCTGCCTCTCTTGGGGTCACAGTGTATGCTGTGGGTGAGGACGTTTAAACTTGGCAAATAATAATACTTCTTTCCCCCACCAGACGTGATAAAATCATGAATTATTTCTCTGTGATGTACCAGAAGAAGCTTCGTAACGAGGAAGAAGATGCAGATCCTGAAGAAAACAATAAAAAGAAAGCCAACGCCAAATGTAAGTCCTAATTGCATCTAATACTCTTTATAATTTTCTTTATAAATTTACAAAATCGATGTAAAATTACTGTCTCGTTCAATATACATAACTGTATCATGCAGGTATTAAATATAATTACAGCATTCATATGTATGTTGTGCTGTGGCTAGGTATATGCTTAGTTAAGGAGGTATATGAGACACTGCCTCATGACGTTCATTTGATTCTGTATCGTTTTGGGTTTATCTTCAGAATTCCCAATTGCTCCAATTCTTCAACTGCCTTTCTTTATCGGATCATGCCAAAGAGAGCTCGCTAATGTGTGTTCTTACAAAGCTCTATTTGTGTAGCTAATGTAGGCCATTCTGTCCTTCAGCGCTGCAGTTATCAGAAATGGATGACTGGATGTCGGACAAAGACTCAGACGACGAGGATGATGATGAAGAAGTTGAGGAAAAACCTCAGAAGAAGCCAAAGAAGAAGCCCGCCAAGACTAAAGGTCTTAAGTCCAGACATGGTAAGCTAATGCTGTGGAAGTTGTTTCACTCTGCTGCTTATGCCTCCCTCGCTGTACAAATATCTCGTGACTTTACTCATCTTAGTAACTGTCTTTTATTGCAGAGAGCATCGCAGATTTACTCTTTCTTTGCTCTCTCGTCAGGTGGCAAGCGCAAAAAGACAGACGATGGCGACTCTGGCACGGACTGTGAGGAGGAGAGCGATGACTACGATGAGGGAGCCGAGCATGAGTACGAGAGTGAAGATTCTTCAGAGTAAGTGTTGCTGCTTCACTGNGCGCAAAAAGACAGACGATGGCGACTCTGGCACGGACTGTGAGGAGGAGAGCGATGACTACGATGAGGGAGCCGAGCATGAGTACGAGAGTGAAGATTCTTCAGAGTAAGTGTTGCTGCTTCACTGTCGGTGTAGAGAACTGTAAGTCGGCTGCTGGCATAGTAAGTACGGGACTTGGCTGCTGTGTTTGCTTCTGCTCGGCGCCATCAGTTTGTTGCCACGCGAGTTATGAGTAACACCGTATGATATTCCTACTGCAAACATTCAGAAGTTAAGACCAACTGTAGACAGCTTCTCTTACCTGGGTCATAAAATCACTAATGATTTTCGTGATAACCAGGATATAGAGAAAGAAACCCGAAAGCTCCACGCAGTGGGCAACATGCTATTCAGAAAGTTTGGTCACTGCTCGGATGACGTTAAATGCCAGCTCTTTCGAAGCTACTGCTATCCCTTGTACTGTAACTCACTGTGGTCTAACTTTAAGCAGAAATCGATTGGACGCCTACGTGTTGCCTATAATGACATATTTCGGNGCGCAAAAAGACAGACGATGGCGACTCTGGCACGGACTGTGAGGAGGAGAGCGATGACTACGATGAGGGAGCCGAGCATGAGTACGAGAGTGAAGATTCTTCAGAGTAAGTGTTGCTGCTTCACTGTCGGTGTAGAGAACTGTAAGTTGGCTGCTGGCAAAGTATGTACTTGACTTGGCTGCTGTGCTTGCTTCTGCTCGGCGCCATCAGTTTGTTGCCACGCGAGTTATGAGTAACGCCGTATGATATTCCTACTGCAAACATTCAGAAGTTAAGACCAACTATAATATTGCTCAACTTTTAAGTGAACTTGCTCTTGTTCATAGCCTAATGAATATATATGCTAGTTTCTTGAGAGTCGAATATTTATTTACGTTTAAACAGTAACCGATATTTTAATAAGATATGTACAAAAAGTAGCGTATTACGTCAATTAGAATTTAAAGGCCTGTTCACACGATAGGTGGTAGCTATATTGAATGTGTTCTTTCAGTTAGTCTTCTGAATGCATTACTATATTCTTTAAACCGCAAATAAGTACCTACCCAGTTTTCTGAATTCTAACTTACTGCTAACTTCAAGAGATAACGGAGACCTTGCAAGCGACGCTTCCTCCAACCAACTCATTAACTTTGCAGGCAATCTTTTGGTAGACACAAAAGTTGCGCAGACAAGGTCGCGACAAAACAAGCGGGTGATTGGCTGAGCGACCACATGTAAAATTCACGTGCCAACCAACTTTTTATGACTCTTCCTTCCATGGGATTTTGCTTTTGCTCGGCAACTTTCTGGGAATGGATCTTTAGGCCCTTCTACTACCAGCTATCTTATCTAAAAGCACGTAGCTACGTACAATATTTGCTCGGTTCCTGAGCAGCCCCGAGGCGGAGGATGACGAGAAGGTCACTAAAGACCTGGCTGGGGTGGAGGAAGACAAGGCTCTGAAGAAGCTCCTCGACTCTGACGACGAGGATGAGGCAGAAGACGAGAACAAGAAGGATGAAGACAAGAAAGATGAACAGGAGGATAATGATGAAGACAAAAAGAAGAAAAAGAAAGGTCAGTGATAAAAAAGGGCAATTTCTTAACAGCCTTGTGTACCTAGCTATTTGCTCGAGGTGTTTATAACGGGAAACAGCCGCCTCTTGTCTACAAAATATAAACTGCAGCTCATTATTTGCTCATTTGAATAAAGGTAGTTTTTATTCAAACGAAGAGGTAGGTTATATAACCTATGAAGAATAGTTGCACAGTAATCGAGTAAGCACGTGATATCCGCCTTACTAGATTACCTAGTATCCCTTTACTAGAACTTCCCTTTAAATTTTCTGCTTGATGCGAAAGTATTATCTGCTGTTATTTCAGTAGAATATTTCATAGAGTTGCGAGTAAAAAAACCAACTCTGAATTGGTATCTTTCATCTGATATGTATGCCTACTTGGAACTAATTACTGTAATAGATTTCTCTGCAGCTTCTTCTTCCCCGACTTGCTGTTCCCGTGCACGTTGATCCTGTGTGGGGACACCCTCGTGTACTGGTTTCACGTTTCTAGAGACATACTATGTATCTACCCCTTCTATCTTCTATGAGATTGCCTTTGTTGTTGAAACTGAGGCCTAAACTACTCTTATATAATTAGAATACTTTCATAGATATCAACATTCTAGAGTTTTGTAGTTCTTGAAATAATTCTATCAATTCAAGGTTGGACTTCATTATTTGTTGAGTCAACCTGTGTAATGCTTGGTCATTTGTAGGAATGTGCTGCGGCCTCTTAATTCTGCTGGTAGCAACTCGCAGTGCGCCAGTCCATAACATGTTTTTTTTTCCTTTCTGTATTCTCTAACCTCATCTGTCCCTGACTCCCTGTGCAGACTCCAGCTCAGACCTCAGCGACAGCTCGGATGACGAAAAGCCACAGAAATCAAAGAATGGCAAGGATGCTAAGAAGTAAGTGTGCATTTCCTAAGTCATTTCTCGCACCAGCTAGAGGTGACCAGCACCTTGTGTGAGTTGACGGCGACCCTGTTTTTTGTAATAGGCAAGTTCTTACAATGCACTTACCTTATTAGAAATACACAGATTCCACTTCAGCTATCTGTACAGATACCACCACAAAAGAATTGCTAATACGCAGGATACAGACAGTATCGATACACATCTGGCTGTAAGCTCGGCTATCTTAATTTATCCTAGCCTTTAGAAGAACTAGTGTACCCGTACGTCCAAAATGGTGGTAAATTTTTTTACCGTAAGATGGGTATCTGTCCAGCAGTTTACTACTGCTTATAAATTAGTTATTTGTACCAAATTGAAATTACATGAAAAGTATCATTTCCTTAATGACCTCAGTTAACAAGCAGAAATGTCTCCAGAAATGAAGCCAGCCAGCGCAACTCAGATATCCTGAAGCGCAAGTTGGCCGACAATCCTGACGGTGTGCTGAACTCTAACAAAAAGTCACGCACGGATGGTCCTGGTCAGACTGCGCCTGTGCTGCCTAGGTAAGTTATCTTTAGGGCTGATTTGTTGTGCCGAGATGGCCTTCAAGGACCATCTCTGCGTCTTATATAAGAATAGCATTGGAAACGACCGTCGTCCTAGTAGGGTTAAGAGTCCACTTCAAATGGCTCACCTTCCATCATTTGTAGTATAATTATAAATTTTACCGGGGAGCTTCTGTCCAAACTGATATTCTTTTCGGCAGCTCACCCCCTCGGGGGAGGAGGGAAATTCTGGCAGGCACTATCTCTTGGAGTTCATACCCCAAGGGAGTATCCTCAGTGACTTACCGTAGGAGATGTTGCATCTGGCTGCAGATCCCGCTGATCCATTGTTTATAAAATTAGGTTGGTGCTCTATACGTCTCTCATTGGCTCTGTAAGGTGGGCCGCCAGTGGTGGTATGCGACCTAGCTCACGCAATCCCAACATGTTCTCGTGTGGGGGGCCACGGAAGGGTCCCTTCCCGCGAGTCTTTCTTCTGTTGTCTTCTTATTTCCTCTTTTGTATTGGTATTAGAAATACTTCGCGGCTGGTAGTAGCGCGCTGAGCCAACTGAGATTTTCTGAGCTGCTTGGTGGAGAAACCGAGCCTCCACTTTTAGTATCACTCATTCATTGTGTTTGATGGTAAAACGAGGACTAAGTAACCTAAAATAAAAATGTTAATTATAATTTCCTGCAACTCACTTGCTGAGTTGCGCTTTCAAGCAGTCAGACTAGAATTCCATCAAGATTACGTTAGTCTGATTGTAATTATTTTGCCTACAAAGTGTTGAATTTCTCCCATCATTGGTGTCTTTGAGTCAACCTGGACTCGTCACTTTGCGTAACAGCTCATATAGAACCGGAGCCAACTCTCGGTTACTGTCTGGCAATGGGCCAGTTAATGCCTCTACTGCCAGCTATCCCTCTGCTGTCCGTTTTTTGATATTACTATCATTATATTGAGTAGTTTAAGCCTCCGTTTCCACAACAACGGCGATATAACAGAGGAAGAAGCAAGGGACACATAGTATGACGATAGAAATATGGGGAACCCATGCACGAAGGTGTTCCCACACAGGATGAACGCGCATGGGAACAGCGTGTCAGGAAAGAAGAGGAAGATCAGAATAAAGTATGAGCAAGTAGGAATATGAAAATGGAAGGATACAAAGTGGGCACGAAAGATAAACGTCCCGAAGGGTACCGGTATTGATAGTGGTACTCTTGCTTGAGATAAAGGTCTACTCCTCTCAGGGGCGTAGGATAGGCGGTAGGGTTAAGTTCGCTCATCCTATGATTATAGAGAGCAGCGACCCTAGTGCGGACCTGTAGAACTTACCTTAGTCATTAGTTAGGTCTTTGGGATATCTTTCTTCTGTGCCCATTTTGTTTCTTTTCAGTTTAATATTTATTCCTCTTCTCTCCCCACTTGCTGTACCCATGCACGTTGATCCTGTGTGGGCACACCCTTGTGCATGGGTTCTCCGTTATATATTGTCATACTATATTTCCCTTCCTTTTTCTCTCTTGGAACATCAAACTTGTCATCTTGCGGAGGCTTGAACTATCCTAGATAATACAGGTTTACTTCATGCTTTGCAATAGCATTGTTCATCACCAGTGAGATCATGCTCTTAATGTTATCTTACAATATGTAACGCCAGTGAGGTAATGACCCTTGTGTTATGTTACATTTTGTGACGATAGTGGGGTAATGACGCTTACATTACATTACAATATATAGCACCAGTGAGGTCATGCCGCTTATGTATTTACAGCGACAGCGGCATGTTCGAAGACCAGATCCGGCGGTACCTCGTCCGCAAGCCCATGACCACCACCGAAATTCTCCAGAAACTCAAGAGCAAGAAGACAGGCCACGGCTCCGAGCAGCTCGTGGAAATCATTGCAGTTATGCTGAAGAAAATCAACCCACAGAAGCAACGAGTCAAAGGCAAAATGTATCTCAGTCTCAAGAGCTTGAATGGATAGTAGCCATAGTTGGGTAGCTGTGATACGGCAAGAACTGGGCTGTGTTATTTTATACTAGGAATTTGTAAACTGTTGCGTGTAATGTATGTGCATTGATAGGTAGAAATGCATTTTTTTCTTCTGACCCTCTCTCTCATAGAGTGGTCTGTGTACAATATTTCAGTAGTGCGGGTCCTAAGAGAAGGGCAGATTATTTCATGAACAACAAGATTCATATCTAGGCAATGATTTTCTACCAGTTGTTGTAACTGCTGCTGCTGCTGCTGCGGTCGAGCAAAGCCTGTCCCTGTCGGCAACCATATTGCTTCTTCCTAGTCCGCTTATTTGTTTTCTTTTAATTTTTCTGGTTGACTTATTTATTTTTTATGCACTGTAAACTTGTGAGACCTTCCCCACTAGTACCATCGCTGATAGTACTGTACTCGTAAGACAAGTTTTTAAATGGATTTGTATATTTTTTCTAATTATAAAGCATTTCTATGGCTCTCATTGCCATTACGGTTTCTCAAGCTCGGTTTATAAACCGTCGCTAAAGTCAAGTAGCTACGTAATTTTCTTATACTGGTGACTGTGCTGCAGCTCCAGACCCCACCCTTGATTACGTCTTGTTGGCCAGCGTACAGACTGTACACCTGAGCAATAAGTCAGCAGGATTTAGATCAGGAGAGGTCCGAGGCTCTTCCATTTGTTAGGCTGACCTCGAAATCGTCGTAGGTATGTAGCTACGCGACTCAGAAATATTCGAAAGTGAAATGGTTTTAAGCAATTTAAGTGACTCCGAGGAGGATTCTCGCATCGATGTATTACTACCTACTACGGTACGTATCGAGTCATCGGATGGACTAATAGTCCATCTCAAATAGACTGTTAGGAAACTGTACATTGCTTTCTAAGAAAAATCTAAAGGCCGATCTACACGATAGTCTTTTCAATGTGTTCACTCGTCCGAATGTGCATCTGTGTCGTTGAAACACCAGAAAAATTCCACTGTTTTCTGATTTTTATTTCGCTCCAAAATTGAAGAGTTATCAGTAACTTTCCGGTGCCCAGTGACCATTGGGGAGGAAATTGGTGTTACGGTTAACATTTTAGCCGCTTTTTTGGCATACACCAAGTGGTGTTGACAACGACGCTGCAGACATTCGGCTGAGTGAACGCGTTGAAAATACTAACGTATCCACGGGTCTTAGGGTACCAAGCCCCCAAGGATATATTGTGTCAGGCCCTTTCCCTGTCACAATATTTACGGGCCTCACGAACCCAGTGGCTTTTCCGTAGGAGATATTGCAGCTAGGAACGGTTCCTGCTGCCGAGCTTAGCTTTGTAAAGTTAGGTTTTTATATTCTTCCTCTGTTACTCCAGGTTAGCCGCAAAATGGGGGTAAGCGACCCCTTGGGACTCCTATATGCTCCCGTGTGGGAGCACGGAATGGATCCAACGCACCAATGTTTCTTTCTTCTGCTCTCTTTTCTCTTCGTTTCCTACCCAGTGTTGCGTGGTTGAGCGAATTTGTTCGACCGAGCCGTGTTATGTTAAGAGATGGTCGTGCCCTATTTCCTATCAGACGAGGTGCACCTAACAATGTTGAGACACAGAACTCACTTATGTGAGTTCACCGTCACTCGCGACCTTCCGGCAGAAATGCTGAGACAAAATATTTGACCTTCGACGTGACGCGGCTTAGAATCGCTGCGCTAGCAAACTTTCTTTCTAATCTAAGACTGTCAATATTGGGGTGTTTTTTTGAAGATGGTTCGCTTCAGGCTGCCAATCCATTCCAGTATAGAAAGTGTCCTACCTCAAAGTATCTGTTAGGTTAGATCTAGGACATTATACCTGAATCTCAGGCCATATACTGGCGCCGCTAATCTCATTGTTCAATCTGACACTGAGTGACCTCACAGAGAGAGGACTGCAGAGATCCTCCCCCTCGCCCACAGGCTTCTTGTTTGTAGTTTGGTCGTCCCTCTCTCCCTTACTTAATTGGTCAATTGATCATCTTGCCAAACATAATAAAAGAACATTTTGGAGTAGCATTCAGCAAATGCCAACCAGATGCTTTGCATGTACGTACACTTGCTATATTTTTTGTAAACATATTTTTTGTTATTTTTATATTTTTGCCTTTGTTTTGACAGCGTCTCTGAATCTATTTTCAAGTATCAATCAGGGTTGCGGAATCGCATATTCTTTGGATCCGTGGAGTCTGAGTCGGACACTGGTTTGACAAGAGAGACTTGAGTCGGTCGTTTTCCATCAGATTTCACAACCCTGGTGTTTATATTCTTTTGTATTTGTGCTCAATGTATGTCTGGTGTCTGTCAATACAAATTATGAGACGATTTCTGCGTTTTCTTATCAGGATCTGCGTACTGCATATTTGAGGTCGTGCACGCGTTCACACTTTCTTATCATAACGCATGTCCCTTTATTTTCTCTCCTGGAGCATCGTTGCAGGAGCAGCCACAACACGAGACAATTTGTAAGCCCGGTGCCCACGTAACAACTTTCGTTGTCGCTAGAAGCCTACAGCAAACTCAACTACTCCGTTTACGCAGCCGCCGCCGCACGGCTTCAGCTTGCGCAAAAATTAACTGTATCTCAGCTGCTACTGCAACTTTTACACCATAGCAAGTGGCAATGGGAACTTTCAACCATCGCTCATAATTATGAGCAGTTAATGTCCATAAAGATTGATGGCATAAGAATTAGTGCACAATGTTCATGGACGTCATGCGGAAGTCACGGCCACGACTACGTAGTCGAATTAATCAAGTTGGCTCTAGGTTGCAACGAAAGTCGTTGCCTGGAGACCAGGCTTTAGTTCACTTGAGTTTTAATTTTTAATTTAATGTACCCGGGAAACGAAAGCCCGGCGCCCTAGCGTCAGCTGCAGGCTCTCCCTACATGGAAAGAAGATTCTCGCTGCTCTGCATGTCGCGATGGTCTTTGGGCCTATTTTTGCTAGCACTGTACAGCGATGCCTCGAACTGCAGCGAATGAAAGCAAAGGAGTTTCTGCAGAATTGTCGCTCTCAGTGTGGTGTGTTTTTTACTAAGTCCTCAATATTATAACTTCTTCGTAAAATGAAATAAATTCGTTGATTTTCTGACTAAAGTTTGCCTATAACAAAGGATGTAAAAACATTTTGTTTCCGTATCTGCATCTAGCAAATGCTCAACTTTCATGTTTGTGCCTGATTATTCAGTAGCTTGGCGATGAGGCGGATTTTGCTCCATCACGATAGTTCAGGCGGATGTCTGACGTAAATTCACCTTTGAAATTAAACTATTCTTTCAGTGGGTAAAAATACAACGTATGCTAGATTTTTCTGTTTTATTTTAAATGAGCAAACTTATAATGTATTTAGTAAAAATTATTTTGTTCAATGAAATTTTTTCGGTGAAGTTGAACAGACTGTGAGTTGTGCAGCATTGCGAGAAAGTTTTGCCGACTAGAGCACATCCCCTCAAGATTTTCTCTGTCACATTTATCTGTTCAATCCAACTCGATTGTTTATTTCTATAATTCACTTGAACGGTACCCGGCCATAGTGTAATGGATTCACGCTTCGTTTCCGATCCGAATTGTTATACCTAAAGGACCAGTCTACACGGTATTACTGTACCGCGAAAAAGTGCGCTGTTTTTTTTTTTAGTTTTATTTCACTTTAAATGTGAGATATTTGTAACTTACCTAGTGACGCTTGGCGAGGAAACTCATTTGACGGCTACTTTCAATAATTTCTTGTGGCGTACTCAAAGTTGTCTTTACGACGACAATACAAAACGTTCAGACGACTGGCTGGGTGTACACTTTCAAAAGAAGAACGTGTACACAGGCCTTAATGCTTGCAAAAGAAAACGTTTCTCGCTGTTGTCCCACAAGCTCAGGGAACCTGAGGAATTCCCAATATACAATAAGTGTGCTCTTCTATCTGTGTCGCAAGCCCACTTGTTCCACAGGTTAGAACATGTTTCGTAAAGCACTCACGGAGAACATCGCGGCCTCCACGAAAAGTAAATGCCTTTAGTTTGACGTTCGACTCTTATTATGGTTCAACAGCATGCGCGCGCTATAAAGGCAGATGCACACGACAGTCAAATGCATGAGTTTTCTCAGTTCTGTGTCCGAATGCCTTGCCGTGTGCATTAAAGAAAACGAATGCGCGATGCACTTAAGAGTTTTAATTCTCTGAAAATTGAAGAAGCAAACTCTAGCAACATTTGTTAATTCGACCGACTTCGCGGCTGCGTGTTTGCAGATGTTTCGGTAGACACACAGTTGTATTGCAAAGTGTAAGAAAATATTCAAACACGGAATTAAAAAAAAACTCGTTCCTCTGAATACTGTTTGAATCCGTGCGAGTTAAGAGAATGGTGGTGTTTTGAAAATTTTGAAAAGCTTTTGACTGTTATCTACAGCCGCACTCGAGCGCGACCATATCGTCGTACTCCTTCTTGAAAGTCATGACGCCATTCTCTTTGTAGAGCAGCGATATTGGGCCCAGGGTGGTGGGGACACAGCAGGCCCTCCTGGCCCGCTCCGTACTCCTGGAGTGCATCAGCGTCTGGATGACGGCGTGCTTCGTGGGACTGAGGTGGGACGGCAGCGGGTAGAAGCATTTACCGTGGCACTGGAACGCCTGCACAGGCAGAACAGATGGCTCTTGCAGTTGTCGAAGCATATCCTACTGGACTGATATTTGATACGTTCGCAAATAAATACTATTCAATCATTGATTAAACGTCCCCCGTTGCATTGGTACTTGAAGGTACCCTGCAATAATTAATTACAGACACTCTATGTATAGAAGAGCTCACCTCGTAATCAGCCGGGGCTATCACCCAGTCTCCCCAGCCGATGCTGGCGAAGTCGACCCTCATAGGCTTCCTCTTACACGCGTTCTTGGCCCTCCTTCTGCGACCTGCTCTCCGGCTCTGTCTGTTTGGATCCCGCTGGTCGACCTCGTCGGGGTCCGTGTCATCGTCCTCCCATCCCTCCCAGTCCGTGTCTGCTGCGCTTCTGGTCATCCGCTTCCGGATCAGCTGGGCCTTCTGTGAGCATTAGAAGAGCGACTCAACTCTCATTGCGCATTTTATGCCTACGCGCAATGGCTGAAAAGGCTTTAGGAGATTGGTGCTATTAATATCTGATCCGGCGATCATCATTGGAAAAATTATGGGGATGCTGAAAGCTACTACAGTTAGACTGCTCCGACTGCCATTTTGCTCTGGCAAACTCGTATTCCCGTCAACTTAATGTCCAGTGCACGAAAAAATATGAGAAACTGAAGTGCACAGAATATCTCGCTACGAGCACATCAGTGTGCATTTTGCAAATATTTGTTTCCGTATTGTTGAAATCGGAATGGTGAAGCCAGGGCTCGTTGTGACCCTTTCTTCAATCTCACACATTTCAGGTTAAGACAACCTTCTTTGCTTCGGTTGCCTGTCTTCTTAGTGAAAATGATACGCTTGAATGAATTACTCAGAAAATAAACTTCCTCAAAAGGCTTGGAGCTGGGAGGCCTTTTGGTGTTCGGCCTTTTAGGCATAGCGAACTTGCTTAATAGCCTGGAGGCTATGCCATCCCTATCAAAAATTACGGCCGCCGCAGAAGTTAAAACCATTATTCAGCTTCTGTGCGGCGGCCTCAAACTTAAGTAAGGGAAAGTATTAAACATATCACTAATAATAAAGCATGTCGGTTATGTAGTAACTTAAGGACCTGAAAACTTTCACTAAATCGAGAAACGCATCTGTCATGGTTAACTCACCTTCCTCCTGGCCCCAGGCAGCGAAGTGTAGAGCAGCACCACAGGCTGGAAGTCAACATCATCCGGTGTGTGTATCTCGAGCTCGCCAGTGTCTCCAGCCGTTGCGAACATGTTTTTCGTATCAATCTGTAAATTTGTAGCGCTAAATTTACGTAGCCGTTTAGTAGGGTCCCCAATTCCAGGGGATTCTAGCGAAAGTTCATATATTTTTTACAGTCCGTCATAGCGACACAAAAACTGCGGAATTGACTGTGGGGGTCCAGCCCCGGTGAGCCATGTCTCAACGGACAGGCAGGGAGGGGAGGGACCTCAGTGCCTCCAACTGTCATCGTATGAAAATCTGCACTGCTACGGACTGTCAGTTTCCACTGGGACCTTATTTGATTTACCGTCTTGAGTGTTTAATGGGCCCTCGTCTTTCGAGATAATCTATCCTGATTGGCTGAAACTTCGCCAATACAAGCGCTCCCTCTACATGATAACAGCACGTCAGATAGTTGCATTAATTTTTCGTGTACCGTTGATAAGGTGTGGCGATACTTTATTTCGAGACTGCAAGTGGTGTTTGTGTAGCACCAATTACTCAAGTAGTTTGGAACATGATAAATGATGGGCGCCATTGCACTCATGATTATTTAATAAATTTACAGATAGGTACCGGGTCCTTTAGGTACTAAATAACGAATTAAGTTTTGAGCGTACTTCTTCTTTGAGGCAAGTATACTATTATCATAGAGTAAAACTTAATCGTGCATTATCAAATAACATTCAATATCTATCGTTCACACCCGCTGAAGCACGCAGTGGAAGTGTTGTGCTTACGTGCTCTAGTACCTAAGATCGCCTCTTCATCGGGTGAATTCTTGCGATGCTTCATTTGCAGCGTCAGTGTTTCGAAATATCACAATCCATTACGGTTCTGATGCTGCTATTCAGAAATGGGGAGTGCCGGGGAGTTACAGTACGCACACGAACCTTCCGTCTTTGACGTCATGGCTCTGATAAATTTGTGATCGACTCCAGCCGTGCATTTCTTTGGGGCCAAAAGGGCACCTACCTGCAGCACCAACAGGTGCATGTGGATTTCCAAGATGGTGCAGTTAAGTAGACTCTACCTCTTTAGTTTTATTATCACAGTAGGAGGAAGCATCCCGAGGGACACAAGTGTTGTACAGCGTCCCCGACCTTAACATGATTGAACAAAAGCTCAGTATTATAATTTTACATTTCATAGCGTACGGTAGCATTTTACTGCGAAAATAATTGTACAGAGTTATCCCTAATGTATAGGGATAAAAAATAAGGTACTTAGCAAAACCCTCACCTTTAGTGTAACATTATCATCAAAATCTCGCAGATACCGAAGTATACCACGTATGTTGAAAGAGAGCCAAGCGTGATTGTGAAGGTAGACGTCCTTCCAGGCCACCACCACCTCGTGGCTGAGGCCGACGACCGTCGTATTTTTCATAAACCGGACCAGCGACACTTGCATCCGTCGTTCTAATCCTGGGCAGCGTGAAATAACAATAGGCCAATGAGATCAGTTTTCGTTCGACACGTGTGATCACACCAGCAATCTAACGTGTGGTCTAACCATGCATATCCTACAAGAGATGTACATGATTTCAAAATATGTAGCTTGTTTAGACACAGGAAATACAAAGGTGTGAGTCAATATGAGCACATTGGATTTAATATAAACACAACGGGGTACAATAAAAGTTGCCCAATTAGCTCAGGAAGGAATTCTGGAGCCTAAAAAACACGTCATCAATTCGGACAGTTCGTTCGACATAAACTAATCACATTAGCTTCGACTTATCCGCAGGAGGGAAACTTAAGATAAATTTGAATGTATGCCGAAATGAAGCCATCAGTACTTCACTCGTCTTCTCGGTGGTGAAGTGACAACGGCTCGGCATCGCACCAACGGAGGCCCGGGTTCGATTCCCCGGACGGCACGCTACGGATTTACACTGGAGCACTCCAGCATCGAGAAGGCCAGGCGATGCACGGGGAGGGATCCTAATTCGACTCTCATCACGGACTGCTTCTCTTGCTCTTCACACTACCAGTTCTTCAAAATTCTAGAATTAAGGCTAAAAAAAAACCTCGATAGGTGTATCCACTGTACCCTGTATACGGGATAATAAATGATGTTTTTTTTTTGTCTTGAGCGTCGGCTTTGCTATATGCTGTGCTTTCAAGCAAGTTTGTGCGTTGATACCAGACCGATTACTTTGATTTAACAGATCAACGTCTGGAAATGCATACAAAGGAGGGAAACTTAAGATAAATTTGAATGTATGCCGAAATGAAGCCATCAGAACTTCACTCGTGCGAAACTTCCATACGTCCAGTCCAGCTCGGGAAAATGGACTTTCTAGCCAGCTTGGCGTAGTAAGGCCGCTTATAACACCTGCAGGGAATTTGAAACAACAGAGTCAAAGCTTCTTTCTGAAATTTCGAACAAGTCAAAGCCTCGAAAGCTTAATTTCGGCGCCCAATCGAACACGCCTTTACTCTCGTAAGTGAAGTTAATGAGATCAGCTTGAGCTGTTCCTTCCCAAGCGATGGCGCCCCAGAAAATTAACACCAGCGTAGGGTAGGTGCACATGAATGCACGGGTGAGTTGAGGGCGTGGACTTGCTCGTACATTTTACAACTATACTATTTCCAAGTCTAAATTTAAAAAAATGACACTCAGTTTGCCCATCATTTCACGAGTGACCAGACAAACTGGAGCAATCTTGAAAGCGCACAGCTCCGCCAAGCAAGGTAAATGCAATGAAACATTAAAATTGGTTCTGAAACTATGATTTCCTGTATATGAACACAAAAATCTTATCATTTGTGCCTTTTGACGATTATAACAGCTTCTGTAATTTTGTTGAAGAACCATTCATAACTTCTCGAGTTATGCTCCTAACAAACATTCTGATAAACATAGGGTAAGTCAAACACATAAACAGACCAGTCGATCATCACCAAAATTTAATCATTTATGTATGTCAACATTACAAACAATTACTGTATATTCATAAAGATCTGTTCAAAATTTTTTTAGTTAAACTGCTAACAAGCATAGAATCACACACAGAGACAAACAAACGAATAAATAGATCGTCACAAAAATATGAATATTTACTGTTCGTAATATACAACTCAGGCAAATTTCATGAAAATCCGTTCGTAACTTTTCGAGTTACCTTGGTGACAGACAGACAAATAGAGAAACAGACAGATATACAAACTCGACGATAAAATCTCCTTGGCGGAGGTAATTAAAACTGAAATTATTAACCTAGATATCGAGTTTCACAAATAGTAATTTACATTTATGATTATTAACCTAGAAATTGGGTTTGAAAATGATATTTTGAATTAGACCTGTAATTATTAACCTGGATAAGGTAAAAACAACACTTACCTGCCGGCGATTGCTTGCGGGTGACGAGTGTATGGAGACGCAGCAGCAGGTTCCTCACATGCTCCCCTTTGGGGACCTTCAGATCAAATGTAAAATATTGAGAGGACGTAACCGCTGCGGCTGCGGATCTTCCCTCATACCCTCGGGTGTCTGCTGAGGTCCATAGAACTGGACCGGACCCTGTGTAGGAAAAGGTTTTAATTTCACGAAAAATTTTCTTCAGATGAAAAAAACATGTATTTTGAGTGGGGAATAACGGAAGATCTGCGTTTAAAATGTCAAGAAAGTCAGAAATAGTTCATTATGTAATAGAGAGCTATTCTTGTTGAGGAACTTGGCAAATAATTTACTCCGGATCAGTGCCACTAGGCACATTGTGAGTAGAGATCATCCCACCAAGCGCACAGAGCAGGATTTTGTATTGAATAATACTAACTTTTTGTCCTCTCAAGTGAAGTCAGTTATCAACTGATGTCTGAAACTCGATCCAATGTATAACGTTCAAGGAAGAAATTCCTGACATGCTGAAGCTCACCGGCTATAACAGATCATCATCCAATCTTTACTATGTTCAATATACACCCTAAAATAGAATCTGTCACCAAAACCTTCAGAGATCATTCACAGCGAGCCTTATCTTCTCTCAAAACAGAAGTGCAGTCTTATTTAGCATCCACCGAATCTCTAAGCAATGATGACTTTAGCAAAAAGTTTGTGACATCCACGAACATTTATACTCGTTGTACGACCATTGTTGTCCTATCAGACAAAAAGTCCTGTCTGAGAACAGACTGTTGAAGCCCTGGATTACAACTGAAGTTCTCTCAGTTATTANGGTACCGAACCGCCGCCGATATCCAACATTCATTAGAGGATATTTTGTACTCGCAGCCCATGCCGCCTATGGGTAATCGATGCTGCATTTTTTGGTGCAAATGAGAGCAGGTGAACAATAAACTTGCAGTTTGGTGCCCAGCACTTGCCGTGACACGCAGTTAAAGTAATGACAATAATCATGCTAAGATAATTTCTCTCGTGTTTCTCGTGTTGCATCGCTTTTTAATGAATTCTTTATCAGTGTAGGAGCTGCACTTGACTCGCAAATACCAGCCCCTCAGGCATCTCCCATGGATTTTATGGGCGCTCCAAGTGTGAATTCGTTCTTTCCCAGGCCGGCCTCGCCA
>LQNS02278173.1:552141-563763 GCA_001587735.2 Parhyale hawaiensis | reverse complement strand
GATCCAACCAAATTAAATTTACTTTCGTCGCTAAAATGCACTCTTTCCCAATCTTCATCTCTCCAAACGATGTGCCTTTCCGCATATTCAAGTCTTGCTTTCTTATTCTTCTTACTGATAAGTGATTTAGTGGCAGCACTGCGTGCCTTTAACCCACATGCATTGAGGCGACGAGAAACTGTATAGCGAGACACTTCTTTGTTGTTATTGACTTTCAGCTTTCTGGAAATTCCCGCTGCAGTTTCGAAATTATCCTTCTGAGCATAGCGTTTCATAATTCTATCAACTCGTACGGTGGTTTTTCGAGGGCAGCCTGCAGATACCGGTGATTCCAGCAGTTTCTTTTCATCATAGAGGTTCAAAGCACGAGAAACAACGCTCTTTGATCGGTTTACCTCTCTTGATATGGCCCGAAAGAGTCATTCCTGAGGACATGAGCTTAACAATTTCTTCCCGCAGCACAGGAGCAACTTTTACGTGAGGTGCTATGTTTCTAGAACGGTGTAATCGTAAGAGTGGCAGTACTAGAAGTCATGTACACGAAATTGAATGTTGCCAGATGACCGGAGTAAATGTGATAATGTTTTAGAGACGATCGTTCTTTTATTTTGCACTGTTCAATTTTTGTTATTGTTTGTTAGATTGCTCTAATGTATTAAATATAGTTATGTTTGCCCTGATATTTTGTAGAAATATGTTAAATACATTCCTTAGGGCCCCATCAAAAGATTCATTAACCTACTCTACATGGTATACCTTTATTTTCAAAAAATGAAAATCGTTCTCTTATTTTGCCCGCTAGTGTACGAAGTCCGGAACTTTGTTTATATGCTGTAGATGTAAAATATGCACTCCACTGTTAGCATTCTTATTAAATACAACCACAGTTCGCTAACTTCTCAGTACACTCGTAATTGAAGAGGAAAAGTATTAAATTGTTTGCTTGTAATTCTGTGCAGTTCAGTGGACCTATAGACTCTGCACCCTCCACTTACCACGCGCTCTTGTGACTTCGGCACTACGTGCGTGTAGTCAAGTACGTCTCTTCCCTTCTGCTGCGACGCTTACGCTGCAGAAATAAGATTAAACTGTAGTCCCCTACAGCATTTTGGCTACTTCAGAGTCCAAACTTAGGATTTGCTTCAATAGTCCATTTAGCAGTTAATCCTTCAACTGGACCTCGGGAAAAATTAAAAAAGGCGCCAGCGAACACAACAAACTGGCTGTGCTTCAATCAACAGGCGATTGCTTGACGCCCGCAACAGGTCCTGATACATCGAAGAATGGAAGTGTCCAGCCATTCATGCGAGCAGCTCTGTAGCCATCAGCCAATGCAGGAATAAATTAATGTATTAAGACGTCCGGAGAGGCGCCGCATATCTCAAGATAATATCAACTGTGTCAGCCTGTTCCCTCTGTGGCAAAGACAAGTTTGTTTTAAATTTAAACGCTGGGTTTTCCTTGTCTACCAAGTCAAATTTGGTCATAGGGCTTGTAGGATACCACAAGTTATCCAACGGCATATATCGCACCGATAAAAGTACTACCGTCAAGATAGATAAATACTTAGATAGTGAGCCCGAGGACAACACTAAGAAAAAAAGAGCATAAAGTGTCCCCATCTTTCTGGGGAAGTGTAATGTTTAAAATTATCATAAATAAATGTGTTTAAAGGATTTTGGCAGTACTCTCAAATAATTTTGGTGCAAGTATATATGAATCTAGTATTATACTATGAAGTTATCTCAAAATGACAGTTTGTATTGTACTTTATTGAGAAAGTACCTCACTAACGTTATTGCCTCTTCTGCCTCAGTGCAACTTTAGCTTTCATTTTTCGGTGTCAAACCAACTCGGTTTCCTTCCAATCTTCTCTTGCCCGCACGTATGGAGACCTGGCATGCTATTTTTCTGTTGCCAAGCGCTTCAACTTACCTGTACTCATCTTTTTCTCGTTAACTACCTGTACTTAAGGAAATAAAGCGCACTGATTTTCTTCAACCATNGTATGGAGACCTGGCATGCTATTTTTCTGTTGCCAAGCGCTTCAACTTACCTGTACTCATCTTTTTCTCGTTAACTACCTGTACTTAAGGAAATAAAGCGCACTGATTTTCTTCAACCATGAGCTTTTAAGAGACTGCCCTGGTTTCTTGCCCGGTAAATCACTTAAAATAGGGCAGTAGTGACACAATGAGCAGTTTGTCACTGACTGCAGTGGGACCGCTAACGATCCCACTGCCGGCGGGCGGTACCGGTCGCCGTGGCAGAGGACCAGATAGTTACAATTAATGGAGAATACAAGAAACCAACCAGCCTGTCCTGGACCCAACACCGGTGCCTATCTTAATTAGAGAGAAACAATGGGATGAAATCTGAGAGATAAACGGGTGTGCATTGTCAGGCATGATTAGAACCTTGGCGGGATCCGGCAACCAGACGAATGACACAGTTTCTGCGACATGAGTGTAAGAGGTGCTGAACACCGCACAGACACTGCTCGTGGGGGGAGGACATACGAGTAGACCTTCACACTGCCATCAATAGAGCACCGCTTTCACTTCGCTACAGTCGGCTGCTGTAAAATGAACTGCCAGTTGACTAGAATTCCAGCTGTCTTGTAGAAATTCAATTCTTCAGCAACTCCGATTTCGAGTGTAGGTCCGACGAAGCGTTCATGCAAGAATGCATTACCGGCGGTAGGTAAAAAGAGATACTTGGAGCCACGGGCAGTACTCTTGGTCTGGTGTTGAATTAAATAAGTTCATTCGGCGCAGACGGTATTGTGCCTATCCAAACCTGTTTTATGACGAGCGGAATATACTTTAGAGTGAGGTTGACACTTCCGGCACAGCGACCTAGCCAAAACAGTAATAAAACAAAGCAGCAGAGGGACTCGGGATAGTCGAACCTGTGGCATTCTATTTATTCTTGTTACTTAGCCACAGGAGTGTATATGCCAACGCTTGTTAGATGAGGGAAGGACATACATGATAGGATACTATAGATCGATATGAAAAATGTCTCTGGCACATTCTAGGCAACATTTAAAAAAATTCACCTATAGGACAGAGTCCGACCTTGAGAAGGCTGCCCCACTCCGCAGTTCGGCGGTAGACGAGTAGATGCCGATAGACGGTAGACAAGCTGTCACGACGGCCGTCCAGCCGGGTCGGTTGCCCTCATTATGTTATTATAAGAAAGCAATAAGGTGTCCATCATGCGGCCATCGGCCATTACCTGGCCACCGCCTTAATCATGGCCACTTTATCACGATCGTGGAGCATCGGCAAATGTGAAATCATGAAACAAACTTCGGCATATTCATTCCCCAATGCCTACACACAGGCTGGGAGACGTAGTCTGCAGCAGTGCTTTATCTGCTCTGTATTAGCTCAGACAATTCCTCTATTCCCGGTAAGAGTAAGCGATTATACAGTGATTAGTAATAAGGTAAACCTTCAATAAAGAATGCAAGATACAATGAGTAATTTTACGTCGTGGTGTTTTTTTATATTACTGCTCAACGACTTGGCAAATCTTTAAGCCAAGTTGACAGGTCCAGCTGATCTTATTTTTACTATTCTTTTCTAACTGAAATATTCGCAGCTCTAGTCCCTGTTGACGCATATTAAGGCGGGATAGATTTCTCCTCTTCGTTCGATTGCGCTAATCTAATTGGGTTAGCTTGCAATTGTATGAAACCTAAATTCAGAGCATGAAATTCCCTGCTTTTGATCGAGTTCCAAGCGTTAATTTCAAACCGATTACGCAGAAGACGGTCTAAAGCTCAATCTGCTACCGCTCCACACCCTACGCAGGACCGCAAGTCAGCATGCGGTATATAATGGACTAATATGTGCACGGATCACTCTCTTTAAATGCTGAGAAACTCAACCAAAATTGTTTTCTCTTCAGAAGCCCGACGCCGACATGTGCTGCCAATATGCAAATGAGAGAAAGTTGATTGGACCAATAATAACATCTGATTGGACCAATAATAACAGCTGGCTCGGGTATATAACACAAGATGACCCATTTTTACATATATATTGCCAGTAATTGGCAACGGTGAGCATGCAAATTTAGATATATTGAAAAACGTTTCCTTATTATGAATAAATTTTTCAGAGGATAATACTCATCATAATGTGGGCAGAAATGCTGTAATTCATCGCAAAAGATTTTATTCATCAGGGCGTTGCATGGCAGTACCATATGCACGCTTCACAGCGAGTTGTTGATATGGATTATTCGTCACTATTATAGCAATGTTACTGTTGCCACCCTAGCTGCAATTCTAGAACTTTCTAGGACGGATTACCTGGCCTCAAAGGTATTTTTTCCTATAGATGTACAGGTGCTGTTCCTTACAGCAACATAATATAGCTTTGCTAAAATAGGGGTAAATAACCCTAATAACCAGCTATCAACTGATCAAAATAAACACGACATTTCAACACTTTTAGGATTTATTATGTTTTCGTTATTGGGTAGTTACATTTACAAAATAAAAAAAAAATTTAATGGGATTCAGGATTCAACTCTTCCACAAATTTGTGTACGAATGAAGAATTCGTAACCTATAGAGAAATATTCGTACATAGTCCATATTCTATTAACCCCTTCACTACGGTGACAATACTGTTGTCGTCATGACGACCGCACCGCCGCTCTCCGATGACGATACCCCTATCGTCACGGTTTATTTATTTCTTCCCTGCATATTCTCTATGCCGGAGCACACGGCTATGCTCACTGATAGAGCATAAATATAATTAGAATACTTAATGCCGGATAGCGCATCGTATGGCGAAACCGCGCGGTCGTGCGGAAGGGGTTAAGTACGATGTATATATATCGGTGCTTCCAAAAGAAAAGTACGGGAGGGAAAGAAATCATCAGTAACGTAAAGAAATAGTTCAACCAAACACTAGCTAACCGAAAAGCTCATGCGGTCTTTATAGTAAATTATCCACTACAAAAAAGCAGGAACTTTCTGTGATACCTGATAGTTAAACACCAACTACTGAAGCCCGAAATATTTCCCGATCCAGTTCTGTGCGCCATACGTTTAGCAATAACAACTTTTATCCTATATTCCTCACAATCAAGAGCATTTGCTTTACCCCATTGGTCACATTGATTGCAGATTTCTCTGTGTGTAGAGCACTTAAATATTTGCTCTTACTTTGCTTGCAAAACTTTCGAGAAGTTTTGAAGGCCGACTGCGATCTGGCTGCTGGAGCAGCAGGGACAGCTACTTTGTAGTGTCCTTGTGGTGTCTTTTCTGCTTTCTTATTTACACAGGATATTCAAAACTTGCTTGGACAAACTTCAGCAGAAGTTTAACCACAATGAAATAAGCCCAGCTTACTCTATTACGATTTTATCGAAGGTGCATTGTGTAAAGAGCCTTTAGAATTTGAAATTTTAACTTAGTATGTATATATTTACTCTGTGGTCTGAGTGCATTCATTCGAAACATAAGATTTTTTATTTATATTGAGCAGTTTATCTACTACAGTGGTAGCATCGACCCTGGAGAGGACATCCACCGTTGGGAGACGGTGGAACAAATGGTAATTCTACTAAACAGGCTGTCAGACTATAAGCAGGATCTGAATGCCGCCGTATCAGCAGGTCTTATATATATAGGCGCCTCAACGACTAATGTTACTATATAGCCAATGGGAAGCGAAAATTGTATATCGAATGAGATGGAAGCCATTTCCAACAATATTTTTGCAAAAGCTTAACGTTATTTGAAACTCTTAGCTGTTCTGACTTCATGTTTCACTCTCCTCTTCCTCCTTCTGTACGGATTTCCATTTTATACTCTTGGAATTTTAAGTCTTTTAAGCTCTTTAGCAATATCGTCATAAAGTAAAAAATGTTCGCAGCAGTTTTTCTAACCTTTTGTTAAAGCTCGTTCAAATAATTTTTGGATACTCAATATGGAGCGGTTATGTTTCCATGAGTCTTAATACCGCTTATTATTATTAAAATTTCCATCGGGCTCAATGAGCAGCACCGAATTAACTTCGACCTGGATTGTAGCATCGGATCAACCGCCTGAGAACTGCAGCATGTGCAGCATTGCTGCGCTTTATAGAATAGACGTACGTGCTGCATGGTCATCAGCACCCTGGTCATGTCGGCAACGTGTTCACTTGAATCGCAATGGCGTCCCGCTGCTCTCTTGTTATCAAGTCCAACTGACGCGGTATAGAATCGCCTGGCCATGCCTTCAGTTGTAGCATCTAGCTGTACTTTGTGGTCATGTCTTTGATACAGGAATGTAGTTGCATTCTGTGATGATATCTATAGTGGTCAGACTCTCAGTTGTGTTGTGCCTATACTCCCGCCACATGCAAATTTGTTAGAAAGTTTTACCCTGAAAGCAATTCCTTGGCGGAATCACTTTAAATATGAAATAAGGCATAATAATATTAAGAAATAGATACCTTCACCATATGGAGCACTCGATGATATGATAATACAGTCGATTCACTTAATACGACCGCCAGTTAAAAAGACCAGTGGCATAACGCGACAAATTCTGCTATGTAGAATGGTACCAAACGCTGTGCATTACGTATACAAAGAAGCTTCTTTTACTGAGGACAATATTCCCCTAATACTGGACAATAATACCACATTAATTTGCTTATAATTCAAGCGTGAAACATTTTTAAACTGTCCTACTTACCTCCGCCAGAAAAAATATGTTTTTGGCGAGTTTGTCAGTCTGTCTCTGTCTTTAAGAAATTTACAGGGATTGTTAGGAATGCTAGGAGGAATACGTGTCATTACATGATTAATTTTTGGTGAAGATCCGTTAAGCTGCTTGTTTGTTTGTTTGTTTGCTTCTTTTATTCTGCGTGCCATAACTCAAAAAGGTTCCTGATGGATATTCATGATATGTACATGAAATGTTAGGCATATTGCGAAGAGCCAATTAGCAAATTTTTGTAATGGTTTGTTTATCCATTTCTTTGTTTGTCACCATGTTTGGTTTTATGTTTGTCTGTGATGTAACTCAAAAAGTAATGGATGGATATTCATGAAACTTACAGGAATTGTAAGAAATATTGAAAGACATAAACGAAAAATTTTGTTGATGATCGGTTGGTCCATTTGTGCGTTTGACTGTGATTGCCTAATGTTTGTGAAAATATTTCTGGGCAAAATAACTCAAAAGCTATTAACGGATCTTCAATAAAATTACAGAAGCTGCTATGGCTGTCAAAAGGCACGAATGACCAGATTTTGGCACTGATAAAGAAGAAATCACATTCTCAGATTTAATTCGAATTTGTCCCTACCGTTGCTTTACTTGGCAAAGATATGGACTCTCAGAGTGCTCTAGTTTTTATCGTGCTTGAACTAACTTTTCAACATAAAGTGTGGCAGCATATGCGTGAATTTATAACTTTTCTAGAATATTGCTCATACAACCAATAGGTGGCGTTATTATTACCTCTATTAAAACGTTGACCTATGAATTATCGTCCTATGTAGCATTCGTAAGTTATGTTTCTTTGTTAAATTACCTCCGCAATTACAAGAGAGATAATAAAATTTTACTAGCTGAGAATCTATGTTTCTTGCAATATTTTGCCACGGAGCTGCGTAAATTTTTCAACCTTGTTTTTGATGACCAGTCGGTTATAGTGGCTAAATCTACTGATCCCGATGTGGACGCATGAAGCGGAATCGACTGAAGTAACAATAACAGTCCTAACTGTAATTTGTGGTCAGCAATGAAAAATGCATTCTACAGAAAGAGAGTCCCCAATGGAGATACCTGCACCAATTGTGTTAGGCAACGATGCTGGTAAGAACGTGTCAGTTAGATTCATTGCTCCTAGCATCAACTGGACTATCTTTCTCGAAATTGTGACGTTGAAAGCTGTTTTCATCGTCCAAACCATCGATTCTACTCGGTGCTCATTCCAGCAATATCTACGTTTGTTGCTTCAAGAGCCTAATTTTCGACAACCCAGGGGGGGGGGAGGAAGACACAATTATTTATTATGTATTGCATACAGATGAAAATTTAGATTATATTTTAGTAAAAGGCAGACAGTAAACGTACAAGCAAACACATTTCCAAACAAGAACCGCTTCTCAGGCTTCGGCCTGTTCTCAATAAGTATACTTTGGTCTTTTTACTGCAGTGTTACTACGCTAAGAAACCACACGCAAAAACCAAGTGGAGCAGGAACTGAATTAACGTATCAAAGCACTATAGCATGGAGCGCATGGTGCACTGGATATATAATTTCGATGGCGTATTCAGTAACGGCTGCCTTGAGGAAGTGCTTGCTGCGCGGCTGCGGAGGGGATCGGTCTGGCGATCATATTGTAAACAACATTTGCCTCTTGTCGTAAATATAACATAAAGCTGCTGGTTTGGTTATAAACATGCACGCCACACGTGGGAAATCNTGAGGAAGTGCTTGCTGCGCGGCTGCGGAGGGGATCGGTCTGGCGATCATATTGTAAACAACATTTGCCTCTTGTCGTAAATATAACATAAAGCTGCTGGTTTGGTTATAAACATGCACGCCACACGTGGGAAATCCTTTATCCTTTATGTAAGCTCCCAGGACTTTCACCTCGCCCACAGTCTATAATAATTTTATTAAACATCGGAGCCATTTTAGAGCCATGTCAGCGATGAACAAAGGGCTGGTAGGCTCTTTCGACACGAAAACTCTGCTTTCACGAAAAAATTGAAATTTTAGAGCTTAGTGTTGGACGTTCATAGTAGTCACTCAAGCTCATGTACAGTTTAGCTACGTGCATTGATTTAGAGGGACTGTCAAATGAGCAGTATATTTCCAACATAAGATACAACCTGCTGGTTACTTTTAATAACCAAAAGTTGATGCTGCTACTGGCATCTATATAGAGTTGCCGTTAGTGCCTAAGAATTCCGCTCAGAAACATCCACCAAATATTCTTGGGGGCAGCATTTGGTAAATTGGCACACTGAGAGAGGACTCGGTGTACACTGTCAGTTACGAAATAACTAACTTCTGGTAAAGAGAAAGGAGGCTGCACAGGAAGGCTGCCAACGCGTAGGAAGTATACTGGATACAAACCAGAAACAGAAGCGCCATCTGCCGGAAGAGGCCAGAACTTCCTTATAGCAAACAGCGCTGCATCCTAAAGGAGAGCTGCAGCAAGCACTTAAAAAACGGTACTTTTGAATAGCATGGTGCAATTCAAAATTTCTGGAGTCTTAACTCTAAGTTGCTGAATCCATAGCAGTTTGCTTGAAGGCGATAATAATAATAAGCTCATTTATTTCTCATATGGAGACTGTGTCCAACAAGGTTAGGACACAGTATCCTGAGGTTTTCATGTTTCCAATAGTCTGTTAATGTCTGTATTCTTTTCTTCACATTTTCTATTGCATGGCTAAGGTAGCAGCAACAATGACTAAGTAAGACATCTTACACTTAGTCATGACTTCTGAACTACTACTTCAAAGTGGAAGAAACTTTCACCAAACAAAATTATACGTAATCACTTTTAGACGTTAAGTGGAACGATGGAACTTAATCTAGAAAACTATATTTTTAGGGCTGGCTATAACGATAAGAGCCTTCAGGAGACAACATTTTTAATGCAATTCCGGCTACGTTTTAAAATATAAACATGCAATGCAGTCTGTCATTCAGCAGAGCAACGCCCTCTTACCTAACAGGACAACAAAAATAGTGAAATGACGATTTTGTATATTGCATCATGTTATGAATGTGCTCCTTGACAAATCTCGAAATAAGACAGTTTCTGGTATACGCTGAATTGATGAATTTGAGAATCTAAGAGCATTTACGAAAAAAAACAGTTCTCGACTAGCTATCAAATTCATTTTTAAAAAATAGAAGTGTATGGAGGCAAAATAACTCTTGAGTCAACTTCCTTAGTTGACTCCAGTTAGCCATCAAACTCCTGCACTGGGTTAGCAAAGAAAAAAAAGGAAGAATGCTTATTTATTGTATCTTTATTGCTCTTCGAGGAGAGATTTTCATTTCTCAATGATATTGCATCTGATTAGCTCACTACTATAAGGAAAGAAATTTCAGAAAGATTGCCAAGTACCATCGTTTTAATGTGAGTACGTGCAGGTACCAACCATCAGTTGGTGCACGTACGGCTAAGAAAATTTAGTTAGAGAAATAGGAAAAAAGCAACCCTGCTAACTAAGGCCCAGTTCACACGCCATCTACATCAACGTGTTCGTTCATCCACTTGTCCGAATGTTTAACTTAGTCCAAGAAATAACATAAAAGTGCCCTTTTTTTATATTATTTCAATGGAAATTAAGGGAAATTTTTAGAATTTGCCTAGAGATACTTGCAGAGGAAATTGATATGACAATTAACATTTTTATAACTTTTTACATCGTACACAAAGTTGTGCTGACAACGACGCTACAGAACCTTCGGACGAGTGAATGAGAGAACGCGTTGATGTGCGTGAAGTGAGAACTCGGCCTAAACAGCACAATTATTATTAAAAACGCAAAAAATGGGTTAGGGAAACAAAAAAATGGGTGGAAGGAAAATGCATCTTTGTGCCATACTGTTGTCAGTATTACTGGTCTGAATTGAGGTAAGTGGGCCAGATCTTTTTCAAGTGACCATTTCTTAGAAGTACCCTCATGATTTGGGGACCTTTTCTGAGGTTAATAAGGCCTCTCTGGCTGCAATGAAAGGATCACAATTGCATGAACATATATTGCTGCATAAAAAAAACTCTTTTAGTTTCTCTTAGAGACCATAGTGCGTAGGATGTAATCTAACGCCATCCACACCACAAAGTTAGAAAGAGAATGGCTGGTGGCACGAAGTATCAGCACCGTAAATTAGCCACCGGACGTTGATTAGCCAGACGTTGATCCAATGGAATCACTACAGGGAATTTCATCGAGGGGTGTGTATCAAAATGGTACACAGTCTGAGAACAAGGATTCCTGTTTAGGTGCAGGAAGAGAACTTGGGACAAATCTCCGTCACAACTTAGGTAAATGTTATTGAACGACTGCAAGCCCAATGTGCACAAGCTCTACGGTCCAAGAGAAGTGTTAGTAAATAATGAAGATGATTAATGCTTACCACACACTCTTATCTTGACTGCAAGCCTCAAGAGGAAAATTTATGTATAGAAAAGGCTTCCAACATTCCAATTTCTGTCCAACATGAACCATACACAGTTTTCATAGTGTATATATGTCATGGAATTCTGCATGGGTTTTATTATAGTTCGCACTTCCTATTTTCTTAGTCACCAAGCGAAAGAAAATTTATTTTATGTATGTATTACAAACGCAGCTGATGTTAGCAGGCAGCTGGGGTAGTAATATTCTTCCGCCAACCTTAGTTAGTTTTAACTTTTGCACGTCGGGACCCAGCACTAAACTCTGTAGGTTCTGTTCAGTCTTTGTTTCAGGAACCTTTCTAGAAATAAACCGCGGTTGTGCTCACACAGTTTTATAAGTGCGTGTGATATACCATGCTGCGGAATGTCAGAGTGTTGCTCTTGCGTGTGTCTGTGCCGAGGATCGCTTCTCCTCCGCACACGTGAATTCTCGCTGTGCTTTGC
>LQNS02278173.1:505076-528724 GCA_001587735.2 Parhyale hawaiensis | reverse complement strand
TTTCTGCGTAAATGTTCAATGATTTTAATAATAGGTAGATTTGATCATGCCTTTAATTTCCCCGCAATTTAGGCTCGTCGCTGCCATCTTCCAGGTGAGACACCGTTGTTTGTCGTGTGCATGTTAAACTTAAGTTCATTTATTCAATGTCGGAGGTTGGCTGTCCTCCTAATGTTCGGTATCACATCTTTTTTTAATAACATCTATTCTTATACCGTAACAGCAATCTGGCACTGATCGTGGCTCTGAGAATCTGTGATCGAGCTAACTTTGCCTTCAGTTGATTTAACTGCTGTTTTTGTTTAATGAAGTTTCTGAACGTGGTGAGTTAGAAATTAATATGCTGCGTTTTTATGGAGGCAATGTTCGAAACGTTCTGAAATAAGTGCAATAATACGAAAATGACTTTCCTTACATATGTGAAGCACATTAGTTTGTATTAGGTCTATTTTATCAGTATGCTAAATTGAGTGTTATACATTGTGCTCTATTAGACTTTAATTTATGCTTGTTTTTTAACTTCCGTGACGTTAATAACACACGGAGGAACAACGTCCTTTATTTTTTCCACGACAATATTAGTAGTTGGTCAAAGTTCCTTGGACTTTAAAGTCGTAAAGCTGTACTCAGAAAGTTATGACGAAATTGAAAGTGTCACTCTTTTGTTGCGGCTTTAAAAGTTGTTCCTCAGAGTTGGACTTCATTTCTGGAAGCCAAGTTGAGATTCAAGGGCAGCGGGGTAGTGGTACATCTCCGCGTATCCTGTTGACGTCTGAGTCGAAGATATATGCATATACATAGTAGTCATAATTTCTTTATACTATTTGCATCAAATTTATCCCATGAAGAAAAAATGTTTTTAATGTTTTGTGGTATTTGCAGCTGCTCTGCATAAAGTACTCACTGTAGTTTTACAGCAGTGACAGAGCTCACCTTTATTGTTTTGTGATAAAAGCCATCGAAGCTGTGCGTGAAAAAATTCCTGCAACAATCTATATGTTTGCTTAATATAGGCCGGTGCGGAATCTTCTCTTCTCTGACTTGCCGTTCCCTCATTTCCCTCTCACGCTTATCAGCAGCTCTTATTCCCTTCTGTAACCTTTCTGCTTCAAGTCTTTCTTGACACTGAGTCGCATAGAGGCTTCATCTCTCTCTATTGTTAGCACGTGTTTGTTCTTGAGACTGCAGTAGTCTCGCTCTCCTTTCACGTTCCCTATCCTCCATTCTCCTTCTTCTCTCTTTCTTCTGAGAGTGCCTTAGTTCAAATTGTAATTCGTCCGTTTTATTTTTATTCATTTCTAAACTTCTTGAGGCGTATCAGATTATAATGGATATGCCTTGGAAAACGCACATCGCATTTTAAACCGTAGCATGTCTAGTTTTATTTTAAATTTTCTACATTTTTGTCGCAGTAAGACAAAAAACGTTTAACAAAATCTCAATCCAAATTTCAATTGTTTAATATCTTTCATTCTAGATATGCCAGAATAATAAGGAAATTAAGGAATAGAATACACCTATTGGATTTCGAAGTACAGTGTGTATTACCAATTATGTACTTAAAACTACACGGGAAAGGCAACCATATTTCGCTTTATATTGTAGTCCATTTTGACTCCTAAACGTCAAACAAGATTTTGTTCTTTGATTGTTCAAGTGTAATCGTTTTACCATTACGACAGGCTACCATAATTTTTCTCTGTATTCTGTAACAAGTATTAAGTGGGACACTGCACTACAAATGCTACCTCTCTCCTATGTTAATAGTAAGTGTTATTCTTATGTTAGTCTCAAGTATGAACACTAGGGTGGCCCTTATTAGGGGGTATAAATCTAGATTATATTTTTCAGAGCTCTCAGCCTATAAAATGGATTGAATTATTACAAAAACATTGTTGTACAATTTATTTTGAATTTAATTAATATTTAGAGGTAGTCCAGTGCGTTGGAATTAATCGTGTTGTTAGATTGATTACTAACTTATGAGCATCAAGACCAAGGCTAATAGCAGCTTCATTCAAAATAAATGTAGCTCCTCTATCTGACACACAAGGACGATTAAGTGCAGCTGCAAAGTGTAAGAGTCCATTTTTCTTAGTAGGCAACTTTAGAGCACTTGGAGCAAGTCTCTTCTGGTTCATCAGAAATGCTTGCTTCAGTGCTGTTTAATTTTCACAGCTGCTGCTGCAGGGTAGATGAAGTTGATGCTTCACATCCCTTCTTGCTCCTTTCCTTACACATGTCTTCAGCCTCTCTTCTTAGTGTTATATCTTTTTCGGCCTTCAGGCAGCTGCGCTGCCATGTAAGAGAGCACAACTTGTGGGCGGCTGGACTACCTCTAAATGTTATCAGGATGGTCTCAAATTTTACACAGAACATTTTTTCCATGAACGGATCCAGCTTGGGTGCTGAGAATAAAACTTTTCAAGCCTTCAAAAATAAAGACACTCTAATGAAAACTTCAGGATGCTGTGCTCTAAACATGTTGGACCCAGCATCCATATGAGAAATATATGATTTGTTTTATTTGTTTATTTGTTTGTTTGTTTGTTTGTCCTAAACGTGCGTTTTCCATAGTGAGAAGCAAAAGTAAAATCTTGAGTAAAACACTGTAATAAAGTTGAATGCAATTCCAGTCAGCTTACACGCAATGTGAGCGCCCCGTAGCCATGATACTGTCTTTCAAACTCAAATATTTGCTTCATTGAAGTGCTTCATGAAGCGAAAACTACTCAGTCAAAGAAAAAAGCAGTAATCTAGCAGAAAGTAATGTGTCTACTGCCCGTGAAAAATCCCCTCTTCGTGAGTGCTTCTTTGACCATCTACCGAATTTATAAGTCGAGACCTGATAGAAAAAGTTTTAAAATCTGACTCCAGAAGCTGCAAGTATATTGTTTCGATTTCAAGAAGTGTTTCAAGCAGGAATGGCATTCACATAAAGGGATAAGGATTCTACCTTTGCTTTCTTCTGCAAGCTGATCATCAATCTCCATGAAAACGCACCTTAATTAGAGACTCTGCAATCTTGCCTAGTTTTTGCGTATCAATTTCATTAAGATGCGGACACGAAATAAATACACCCAGCGTTTTATTTAACCATGATTACATCAGGAAACAGCTACAATTACTGCATAGCATATTCTCCTTGTAGTAAAATCGTAACAAAGAAGCAAGAACACTGAAAGACTATCGATGCAAATTCTTCAAAATGGCGTCTGAAGTAGAAGAAAGTTGGCAGTCATTTGATATTTCATCTAATAGCCTGTGCACATGCCAGTCAAAAGAACGAGTTTCGTAGTCTTCGCGTCCAAATACGTTGCTGTGTCCATTAAAGTAGCACTCACGTGCAAAGCATTTGGAGTTATAATTTCCTCGAAGTTTGAAGAGATGTACGTACGAGACTTAACTATAACGGCACTTGCTGAGCAAACTGAGCTGGCGGTTAACATTTTCACGCCGTTTTGGTAAACTCAAAGCTGTGTCTACAAAGGGTCAATACCGTGAAACGTTCGGACGATCATCTGGGGAATTTCGTTCTTTTGACTAGCCGCGTCTACATATACCAGCCATTATGAACAAGCTACGTTCAGAACTTACCGTTAGTTACAGACAGCGCAGGATGGTACCTCACTGTATCGGCATCATAGGGTAGTGCCGCTTCGTTATGTCGAACTGCTCGTTCGTAAAGATCCAACATAAATTTGGGTGCTTTCTTCGACGACTGCAGCAATGAACTGTCGAAGGCATTAGTGATGTTGTTGTCTTTGTGCACCTGTTCACCCCCGCGTAGGGTTTGAAGGGCCGGGGTCGACGGGGAAATCCACTTCGTCCTAACGTTCTCACCAGAATTTGGCTTTTTCATCGATGCATCATAGTACGTCATAGTTCCGGTGTTCACAACTTCATTGCTCCAAGGAACTTCATGGTGTTGAGATTCAGGAAATTCTTTGTTGTTGGACGCCTGCAACTCGCCGTGGTACAGTCCGTCTTTGGGCCTGAGGTGCATATCCAGCGAGTGTCGGGTACCACCACACGTCGATAAGAAAATTAATACAAAGTACCCGGCGATCCACCACGAAAACTTCGAAACTTTCCTCAGATTCCCGTCGACCCCCGCGGTTCTGCTCACTGCAACCATGGGAAGCCCTCACGCTGTAGGCTCGAGCCCCTCCTGGTGCTGGGGCTCATTATGTTTGGGCTCTACAACCATGAGGAATTAACCAAATAATCACCAGCACACTTCACGTACGTTGTTCAAGCAATGTTGTTTCTACAAAGAACTGACGTTTTCGTCATGAATAATATTTGCTTCAAGCACTCAGGAATAGTAGCGTCGTACGTAGCGTAGTTGATAAATGTATTCAAATAAGTTGAAGCAAGCAATTACGCAAAAATGCAGAGGCTAAGTCATGCACAGGTAAGTGAATTTATGCTACTTAAAACGCACTTCTATGATCAACAAGTATCTTTTCTACAACACCTCTTTACCAATACGTTTAAGTACTCTTCTAGAATTCGGCCTCAAAAGCGAGTTAAGTCAATATTATTCACATTTATGAATGAGTCAGTTATCTTGGAAGTATATAAGTATTATTCAGTCAATACAGTTCTTGCTAAAATAAACTGCAATAATGGAATAAAAAACAAGTGTAGATGGTAAAGGGAGAACCGAGCGCGTATGGCCATCGACACTGGAGCACATCGCTCCCTGACTCCACACCTGCTCATTAGCTACTGCCAGCCTTGGGACTTTTAGAGCTAAAGTCACCTACTTACCCATCTCTGAGGACATAAAATATTACCTGTGTACGAAGGCCGACTGAAAAATACGTAGACACAGTGAGATATTGGAAAAAATTAATTTAATTTGGCTCTGTAATGCACGTCGTGGTCTATATTCCATAAGGAGACATCATCTTTAATAGTTGAAAAGTTTGTACATGAATTCTAGCCCTCACCATTGCGTTTGAACTTCTATGTTTCTCTCAGATTCTTTTTCAATACGCATAGAGAAATTCTATAACGGTAAGTTTTGATTTACTTTTAAAGAGGCAAATCTAAACAGGAGTTTGATTAGAGTTATTTTTTAAAGTGGAAATTTAAAATTATCTTTGTGTAGAGTTTCTGTGTGCAAAAGACGAATGTCTTGGAGTGCATAGGCTTTTAAAACAATTTGCTCAGTATAACTTAAGAAACCTTGGAGATTTCTAACAAATATAAAACGCTCAGTTTTTATTCGTTTCAAAAGCAAGTACAATACTTGAGGTTCATGTATGTATCTGTATGAAATATTTTATTAAACTTGAAGGTTGTATTAGATTCAGCTTTTCAATTCAGAGTAATTCATGAATACTTCGCTGAACCATGTAGCAATTTGTTATAATTGCTCTCTTTTAACCTCCGGACGCACTGAATGCGGCAGATATATACTGTGAAACGCTGAAATATGTCCTTTGTGCTCCGTTGAAGTAGGACAATTGCATTATAATTGTAATATCAAATATTTGTATAGTATTGGTAACTAATACGTTATTATTTATGAGTATAGAGAGCGAAATCTACCTGGTGAAATCATAGGGTTCAGACTTGTGTTTCACAAGTGCTTAGATGTCTGCACTGGATTTATACCGCATAGTGAGAATTAAACTGCAACAACATTCATTAGCAATCAGTGAAGATATCAATTTAGATTTAACCTTTGCGGGGAATTACGATAGAGTTGATAAGACAGCGATAAGGAAGTCGATGATGGTGCGCTTGTCAGATGCTGTCCACGCTGAAGGCTTTGTTTATGTTTTATTTTTTTTTCAGTTCGTCAAGATCAGGAAATTGAATTATAATGGTAATACTTGAATACCATAACCTTCTAAATTTCACTGTGGATATTTGCTTGTTTTTTTGCCATCAAGAGACTAGTATTACATTCTATTGAAAATTTTAAGGCATTTATTCAATATCATCTCATGCCTCTCACTGTATACTCTAATCGTCGGCGAAATGTATATTCCGATATTGACATTTTAACCTTGAATTTAATGAATATTTCATACGTCCAGCGCTATTTGCAACGCTCGCATACATGTGCGTGGTGGGCACTGGAGGGTTGCGTGGGTTCGCTCTTCAATCACAAGAACGAGTTCGAGCAACACAACGGCCACTACCTCTCCACCAAAATGTATTTTTGGTATCCAAACGTACAAATGAAGTCACTGCCATAACGTTATTTCTGTAATTTGGTATCACTATGGCATTTGACGTCCGTCACAAAGAGAGAACTTATATTATAATGCTGGATCCACACTATACAGTCGTCTTGTTCCCGTATATGATCCACAGTGCTCGAACTTTTCTTGTGTCCATGTAAACACGAGTGTGTGTCTACCAAAAGATTATAAAATGGTAACCGTCAAGTGTGCCTACAAAGTGTCAATAGTAAACACCTGGATATCTTTTTAAGTCTGATGTGAACGATAACTGGACAAAAATACGAGCAATTTTCCGTTATTTAAAAAGAAGCAACAAGGCATTCGGACCACCTGTAGCGCGTGTGGGGTGTAGAAGAAGATAGTATGAACCTGGCATTGGACTTCCGACATTGTTATCAGATCGTTTGACACAACCTTGACAAAATAATATTATAAATAAACACTGGCATCTCCTCAGTGGCTGCTTCACCAAATCTTGAATAGGACTGGAAACTAACAAAGACAAATTGTAAGCTCAAATGATATTACGATAGTGCTTCTCTTTGAGCTTTTAAAGATCTATTAACACATACAGTAGTCATTCACTGCTGTCCAATGTTTCCTTGACCTACGCGAATGCTTGAAGTATCAGTTATTCTTCTTCCTTAGAACTTAGGTGGTTATTGGCTGCAGCGACTCATTGTCGACGAATGAACAATTACTACCTCCTTCACAAGGGCGTAGGCTGGGGGGGGGGTGTGCACAGGGGGCACGTACGTGCACCCCCCTCCCCCGCAGTAAAGGGGAATTCCGCTTGCCATAAACTAAAAAAACATAAAATATCACAACTCCATTCTTTGATCATGTCAATGAAAAGCTGAACGCTCAGCTCTCAAGTTTGGCACTAAAGACGCCATCACTGTTGGGTCTTGTCTATCGAATTATTTGAAAACTATACTCTTTGGCATTTCATGTGGACATTGACCAATACAGCAGTGACCTTCCATCACCTGAGTTAGTTCCGCAGAAGCTACAACGACGGCAAAGTATGTACGAGGGTCCTGCCGTAAGTAATGCCTTCCATTTTTTTAACTCGAAAAGTTGAAGAGCTACGAAAACGGAAGTAGCACCATTAAAAGAGCAAACTTTTTGTGCACCAGAATTAATTTTTATATCTAGTCACCACCATTCTCAATGCCCTTTTACCAGCGATGAACGAAAGCCTTGATGCCTCGGTGGTAAAAGTCAGCGCCTGCCCAAGCGGTTCACTTTTTCACCACTAATATCACGGCGTTGTTGCCAGGAAACTGTGACCACGTTGTGCATCCTTCAGAGGTCCGATCAAGTAAGTGGAAGTCTGATGATACCAGTTCTGCGTTATACGCCGGATGAGACAGCACTGTCCAGCCGAACCTTGTGCACGCCCACACACACATTTCGTGATCTTCAAACTTGTGAGTGGACTGACGTTGCGTTGCAAACGAGAGGTTTCCTTTTTTTCTGGCTTTGCAGGGGCAATCCGGGCTTTCAACTTGATGAACGTTACAGCGTAACGGTCACAGTTGACAAAAGCTTCTGGTTAAAAAAAACGGAGAATGACGCCTTTCCTGCCCCTAATAGACGGTGCACCATGCACATCACTTTGGCTGCAGATATGTGCGTCTTGAACTTATGCTTTGCTAGGGGAGTGTTGGTGGTGCCATTCCATTTACTACAGTTTAGATTCCGGCTCGTAGTTGTGACACTACGTTTCGTCACCAGAGATGATGCGGTCTAAAAATCCGTCGCCCATGGCTGAACTATGTAAGTTGCGCTTATTCAACAATGCCGTCACCTTCGGCTTCGTACTGATCCAACAAGCCTAACAGACATCCTGTCAGTGGTCTTTTTGTTCCTACTTGAGCGTTCATGGGATCCACCGAGCATGTGTACTTTGCTGTACCCTAAAGATGACAACATCGTTTCCAGTGCACCCACGGTAGCAGCATGCTTGCGTGCTCAACTGTTGGCACTGAAGGTCACTCGATCGGCACCTACCACGCCAGGCAATACGACTAGTTTAAGTTTTAAATTTTCTTTTTATCACATATAAGGTGAAAAGTATTAATTAAACACGAGAAAGAGCTTCTTCTTTAGTTTCTAACTGGTTAACACCGACTCCCTACTTAGGTCAATCCTCAAGGTCAATCCCCAAGTCGATAGTGAATCTTGTCCCATGTATTAGTTTTAAGGATGTTACTAGTAAACATGAATACCTCAGGGTGCAGCGCCCTGATTTGCTGGACACTGCATCCATATGAGAATATAAAGAGTTTTCTTTCTTTTCTTTGTTTCTTTCCTTCTTTGTGCCGCTTGGTGCGCTTTGTCGGCAATTGCTGAATGCGCATATCTACCGTGAGGACACTTAACCTTACCCAAAATGGGAAAGGTAGGAGGGCATGGGTCATTGAACCTTCCGTCGATTGTGACATATTTTTAATGACACGTGGTAAATTGCAGGCGTACTTACTCCTATATCCACAGAGTGTGTGGGTTTCGCAGCGGAGGGTGCGGTCAAGTTGACTTTATCTTTACCGACTCCCCCATCCAACTCTACACGCATTTCCTTCACCGTTATCCACCGATCGGTGTAAATGAGTTGATCTTGGCGCACTTTGTTTTCCTGGGTAGTGGCTGTTCATGGGCGTACGGAGCTCCCTCACATCTCTGTGGCCACTCTGAAATCGAAGTGCCCATTTAGCTTCGTTACCGTTCATCAGGCGCCGGTGAAAGTTGATTAGTTATATCTTTTCGACATGGAAGAATTCAGTGACGCATTTTTGCTTTTGACGCACGTCCATTACAGAGATGGCTATCTTTGAGTGTCACACCGTCAATGTCTGCATTTTACATCTAAAATGATCATTTTGAGTGCTGTCATAATGATGTGTTCACGATTATTTGTAACTAAAATAGTATGGTGTTACACTGGTGTTGTTTTTCAACGCCTATTATAGCCCCTCGAGTTCCGGTTCCTCAAGGTATGCACCCTCCCATGGTCAGACCAGCTTGCGCCATAGACTTTATGTACATTAAGTGTGTTATTAAATAGGGTGTCTCTGCTGACGGCCAGGTTTAAATTCAAGACCAGGTTTGGAATAGAATAAATAGGTATATATTTTAATGGTAAGTATCCCATGACTGCAGAGATCTCCAACACTACATCACCTCATAATCGACCACATAGCTTCACCACAGAAACAACCACAGCCCAAGATGCACAACATGACGCCTGTCATGAAACACTGCCAGTCACATTACATGACACCCTACATAACAAACCACATAACCAAACCACATGACACATCCCATAGCCACACCACATAGCCCACTGCATTATACACCACCACATAGCAATGCCAAATGACAAACCCCATAGCTACACCGCATAACCAAACTGCATGACACACCACATTACCAAGCCACATCCCGCACCATATAACTAAATCACAGAACACATCCCATAGCCACATCACATGATACACCACGACATAGCTATTCCAAATGACACACCACACAACCATGTCACATGATACACCACATAACCAAACCTCATGACACACTACAGAACCCAACCACATGACACACCTCATAACCAAATCATATGACACACCCCATAGTCGTGCCACATGTTGCACCACCATAAAGCAATACCAAATAACATGCCACATGGCCTCACCACATGACACACCACATAACCAAACCCCATGACACACCGTATAACCAAGCCACACGATGCACCCCATAAACGTATCACATGTCACACCCCATAGCCACGCCACATAACCACACCACATCACTGCAGTATGTAGTTCTCAGTGCGGGCAGCGGCCTCAGCAACATGACCCAACACAGACCCGAGGAAGGTGCTGAAGTCCTGCTTCACTCTGTAGCTGCTGTCGCTCAGGTCACAGTCGTACTGGGCGATGCCTCCGAAGGGACCACCTGATGTGTTGACAGTCTATGTTATTACTTATTAATTACTTTATTATTATCTTATTATTTCGTTATTATTTTCCAGTGCCCAACCCCATCATGCTGTATAACCAGAAAATAATTACTTCAACAAAACCCTCCGTATCCATTGCTGGGCTGTGTGGTTCTGCCATGAAGAATGTCTTTCCTTTCCCTTCGTTGGGCTTCTTTACTAAGTTTGTGCACCATAGTGACTAAGAGCAAATAAAAACTTGCTGTGGGAAGGAAGTGAAATTCGGTTTACATGCCACCGGTATAGTGGTATTTCGATCGGACGTCTTCAGTTCAGAATCCAATTCTGACAAACCAATGACCCCGTTGTTATTGAGCAACTGAATTTTTCCTCTGTAATACTGATAGGGAGACGGTTAAACTAATCAACTAACCAATAAGCCAACAAAAAAAACAGTGCGTTTTTGTATAATTGTTGTGCAATTAGTGACACTCTACTCTGTAAAATACTGACGTGGACATTGCAAAGGTATTACACTGATGTATAAAGGCGAACTATCTGTCAGCCGATCGATGGTAATCAAACTTGCTGTATTAGGATATTCATTGATGTATCATTCTAAAGAATTGTACAGTATTGTAATTAAACATAACATACGAATTTTGTTTTATTTAGGTATAGTCCTATCGCTAAAACGACTTTCAGCTGTACAAATAGGGATTAGGTAAGTATAGTGTTTTTCTAGTTTTTCAGCATCGTTATACCGCTAAGTGCCAAAGTGTGTCAAACGAATAAGAATATAAAAGAGTTCTACTTTGCAAGACAAATTTCTCACGCACGTACGCATTAACTATGTTCCATATCCAAAGCAATTGCCCCCACCCACTTCCTCACTCCGGACTAATGTCCCTGCCTGAACAACAGGTGCGGACTGTAATCAGCCAGTCAATATTTGGTCCTAAGTAAACTGAAAATATTACCTCTGAAAATAACTGAAGCCCCGTGAATCATCTGCCGTTGTTTCGCGGAGTTTTCTTGATGTTGCACATAATAAATTTGTTTACTTCTTTGTGCACCAATGGTGAAACGTTATTAAAAAAAGCGAGGTCGCTTTATTGTACATCCCAACACTAGTAAACACACATGCACTCACTGGTTCGTGCTACAAACAAATTCTCACTAGTTTCCAGAGGAATTTACGGCTGCAGTCGACCACCGGTTGAAAGTGGTGGCGTCAAAGACGGAAAAGGCAAATGTGATCAACGGCCGTCCCCATTTCTGGCTAGGGCTGAGCCCTGGCAGTGGATTATAACTGACTGAAACACTATCGCTGCAGTCCTGGGCATTACAAGACTTAATTGGCTAGGAAGCGAACATCTGACCCCGAGACATGAAGTGCTGCTCTGTAACTACTCTACCACCGTGAGCATATACTGACACCTATTTTTTAAAGAAGTTGTATGAATTAGCGTGTTATTATGAAGTGTTAGTGTTTTACAGAGCATTAAAAATACTCTGGGCAGAAGTGCAGTGCTGCTTGTATCAAAATTATCAATTGCCCAACACAGTTTCAATCGATTCATATTGGTGAAAATACTAGAATATGTTTGCAAAGTTGTACAACTACTTTTCCCCCCTCTTAGCTATATAGTTTGTCGAGGAGTATTTCTTTTCCTCAGCGAAGCGTCTACTAAACATGTGCCATATCAGCCCAGCGCATCGCAACGGCTCAATCGCCTGCCGAGCTTTGCTTATCGTGATGCAATCGATAGTAAATTAGCCAAATTTATTGCCAGGCGATTAGCTTATCTGCGTAAACGGACGACCTGTGTGGCACATTTGCAACTTAGCAGTAACAGCAGCCGCAGGACTCGCGTCTCCTTCATGCCTTCTGATGTGCGACAACAACAGAAAAAATGTGAGCCTAAGAACATTGAAGTGTTCTGATGGCTGTAAACAACTGAACGAATGTGTGACTAGTAATAATGAGTATCCAAATGATAAAATAATAATTACGGCGCAATTTGCAGCAAACTTAGCACAACTACTTTATGATACTTTAGCTATTTGTTGCATATCTATTGTCCATTTATTTTTTAAACATAAAAGGACCTTTTGACGCAAACTGGCACCGGCTAGCTACGCTTGGAAACAACTCCGGTAGATGACTTTGTGTCATCGTTCAATCAAAGTTTGTTTAGTTGGAATACTTGTTAAAATACGCCTGCCTCAGTGCAGCCTTCGGCCGAGCGGGGACGTCTTCGCAGGCACTGTAAATTTGTATCTGTATGAGGTGGGCACTTGCGGCCATCTGTGACAACTTGCGACTCAACCGCACTAGAGACAATACTGGATACCAGTGACCTGCGGCTTGATTTTACTTTTGTGACAGGACACGAAAATGCCCGCAGGTTCTTTCAAGTGGCCGCAAAGCCCCTACCTCTGTCACTATTTTTACCACACCTAAAAATACGTTCCTAGTCTAATTCGCACCCTGAGAAAGCTACACACAAAAACTAGAACGCAATAAAGTGACCCATTGCTGGAACGCCCGGCGCGGGTCCGTCCTTCCATGACTTGCTATCCCCAGGCTCACGCCGCAGCGTCCATTTGGTGTGCCCATATCAGGTTGCCATGTTTGCTGCTGCGACTGTCGAGCTGCCGCCCATCCCGCCTAATGCAAATGTCATCCGCACTGCAGTCACAAAATTTATTTCTTTGTAGATTCGCGCATGCCAACCAACCAGGGCTATTAACAGCCTTTGAGTATATGCATGACGCCTGCCTTCTGTGGTGTGTTGAGGCCCTGGAGCCGCAAGGGTCGCTGAAGGGCGGTGTTGGTATGAGGAAAAGAGAGTGAAATGGCCTCCTCTGCGTGACGTGCGATACAACTTTGATTAGGCAAAGTACACTATCTGTTCAGCGGCCAAGAAAAGTATAAATATACGTGTTTTTGGACTTCGGTGTACAAATCACATTTCAAAAATAGTAGTTTCGTGACATGATTAAGAAAATGAAAGGCAGCGCAGATTAAACATAAAATCAATAGAGAGAATTAGGAATGCAAACAATATATTTTACGACTTAATTGGAAATGATGCGCTACGAAGGTGTTAGGCAAAGAGACGTTGTCACGGTTGTGATGAAGACAGTTACCGCGTGTATGAAAATACCTTATTCTGTAAACAGTCACCTATGTTGAACGTCTGGTACAGAAAAAACGAGTGTCCAAAGTATGAATTATACTATGATGGAAGTACTATGATGGAAGCAAATGTGGGAATATGATCATCAAAGCCCTGTCCCAGGCGGTGGGTGCGACTATCAGATGTATAACTTGGGTGAGGACAAAAGTGTAGACAGCTTCTCTTACCTGGGTCATAAAATCACTAATGATTTTCGTGATAACCAGGATATAGAGAAAGAAACGCGAAAGCTCCACGCAGTGGGCAACATGCTAATGAGAAAGTTTGGTCACTGCTCGGATGACGTTAAATGCCAGCTCTTTCGAAGCTACTGCTATCCCTTGTACTGTAACTCGCTTTGGTCTAACTTTAAGCAGAAATCGATTGGACGCCTACGNATCAGTTTTTGTTTTTTGTTTTATGTAGCCCAAAAAGTTTGTTAAACTTTCAGTGGCTACACAGATGCATTATTCTATAGTGTATTACTACTTTACCAAATACTTGTAATATAAAATGTGCCTGTGTGTAATAAACCTATCAAACCTATCAAACTTTGATTAGGCAAAGTACACTATCTGTTCAGCGGCCAAGAAAAGCATAAATATACGTGTTTTTGGACTTCGGTGTACAAATCACATTTCAAAAATAGTAGTTTCGCGACATAATTAAGAAAATGAAAGGCAGCGCCGATGAAACTTAAAATCAATACAGAGAATTAGGAATGTTAACAATAGATTTTACGACTTAATTACCTCCACCAAGGAGGTTATGTTTTCGTCGTGTTTGTCCGTCCGTCTGTCTGTCTGTCACCAAGATAACTCGAAAAGTTGTAAGCCGATTTGGACGAAATTTACAGGGATTGTTAGGTATGTTTGGAGGAACAGATAATTAACTTTTGGTGAAGATATGTCCATCCGCCTGTTTAATTGCTTGTTTGTCTGTCTCATTTTTCTCAATACCATAACTCAAAAGATTATAGATAGATATTGATGAAATTAACATGAGTTGTTAGGTATATAACAAAGAACGAATGACCAGATTTTGGTAATGATCCGTTTGTTCGTTCGTTTGTCACTGTTTTTAATTTTATGATTGTTAGCAAAATAACTCAAAAAATAATGAATGGATCTTTATGAAATGTATAGAGGTTGCTAGTAATGTTAAAAGACATGAATGATTAAATTTTGGTGCAGATCGGTTTGTTCGTTTGTATGTTTGACTTATGTTTGTCATAACGTTTGTTAGCAGTATAACTCAAAAAATTATGAACGTATCAAGAAAATTGCACAAGCTGTTATTACTATCAAAAGGCACAAATGATTAGATTTTGGAGTTTATACAAAGAAAATTAGTATTTCAGGGCCACTTTGAATTTTTTGCTACCGTTGCCTCGCTTGGCGGAGGTATGCGCTCTCAGCGTGCTCTAGTTGGAAATGATGCGCTACGAAGGTGTTAGGCAAAGAGACGTTGTCACGGTTGTGATGAAGACAGTTACCGCTTGTTCGCCATCAGGCCATGTATGAAGATACCTTATTCTATAAACTACCACCTATGTTGAACGTCTGGTACTGAGAAAACGATTGTCCAAACTATGAATTATACTACAATGATGGTTGTAAACGTGGTAATATGATCATCAAAGCCTAGTCCCAGGCGCTGGGTGCGAGTATCAGATGTATAACTTGGGTGAGGATAAAGTGTGAAATATCTGATAATGGAGAGTGTATCCTATGAACATAAACGTGACGATGGGGGGATGTGATGCTAGAAGTGTTGGAAGAGTGGGTAGCACAAGAAGATGAGATGTACTAGAGAACAGGTTTAGGGTGGTATTCACTAATGCTTGATAGTAATAGTGTAGCAAATGTGAAGAGAATGGGATGTGTTAAAAAGTATCTAGTAAAGGTTTGGGTTATGCGACAAGCGGCCATTGGGAGGGAATGATTGTGGTGTTCGTGAGTGTCGCTGTGAAGGGGGAGTTAACTAACTATGCCTGTGCTCCCAGTTCCGGGGCTCTCACCCTGTGAAATAAATCCTTTGAGCACGATGTAGTTTTCCAGTAGGAATGGGATCACTGTTTGGTTTGAAGGGAGGGGCTGGGAAGAGGGGGAAGGTGGAGATCAACTTACACTACTAATGAGATGAAGATCGCCACGTGCTGTGAATGGCTCTCCGCTAGCTCCGTACTACCTCAGTCACAAGAATATTAACGTCTTCTGACGCGTGACTGACAGGACGTCAGGCAAGACGACGCGCTTGACGCACATGTCACTGACGTACATGACGTGCTGGTCAGGAGTGGAGCCAGGGCAGTACACGAATATGACACCGTGGGCCGACCGCTGCATCACCGGCCATGTTGTGTCGTATCTGCCACATAAGTTCGCAACTCTGATAATGTTTAGGTTTAAATATATAAGATCTGGGCGACTGTTCTTGTCTTTATTTTGCGATCCCAGTCCTGTAAGCCGCTTTTTCATAAGATCTGCGGCCAGAAACCATTCGGCCATTTACCTGCCGAAAATTTCGAGCGATAATCGCCGCCACTTTTCAGCTGTAGAGGACATTTGCATCGCGAACGGAAACAGTGATTATAACTTACTGCCTAGGACGAGGCTGAAAACCGAATTATCTTTAATGTAATAATTGCAGGGAAGAAAGGGCCGTTGCGTTGACTGTAGAGTTTCCTAAAATGGTCGACGTGGTGGGAGATAAAAGTAAGAAATTGCTGCACCTCCCAGGTCTAAAATATTTTGCACAAGTATTAAAAATTAAAGATTAAACAAACTAAACAGAACAGACTGGTACGGAAATTCTACAAAAAAAAAATTAGAGCTGTGAAGCCTTTCGATGCTTAGCACCTTCACGGCGAACTCGTTCAATAGACTGTAGATTATTGAGGAATTTAAAAAGCAAAGTCGATTGTTAAAAATTATATCACACAAATGTAAACCCGACCTGAATAGCAATACCAATAATGATTCCTATCCCTGGAAGTTAGTTAATAATTTTCCTTTTAGTCAACTTTATCAACCATGTTTTGTATAGTTTAAATGTGGCAAAAGCTTTTACCTCCGACTTTGCACTATTCAGAACTGATGATAGAGCACATTCCAAAGCGTTTTAATGTGATATCATTTTTAACTATCGTCTTTGCTTTTACCGGCAATTCCTAATTAATCTGCGATTAAAACAGCACCTAATTAATCAGCGAATAAAGCAACAAAATTACTTTCCTAATTATAGATTATGTGATAGTATTGGAAACTGAAAACATTCACTATGTGGTAAGAGAGCCACTGGCAGGACGCTATTCAAATACTAGTATGTCTAAAAGATTAGATCCTCCACGAGCCAACTCCACGGCTCGCCGCTCCCATCTGCACACTACTGCCCGGCAGTGTCACGTCTAGTATATACAGTAAGTGATCATATTTCTAACGTAGAACAGACTTCAAGGACTTGCTATGGGATTATTCTGATATGTGTTGGCACCTGCAGCCGCTTGCGGCCAGCTACCGAAGTAAAAAGCCAGCCGCCAATAAGCCATGGGCTACGCCAGAGATATCAGTAGGTGCGCGCAGTGCTGATTGCAAGTGTGATTAACAGACATAAAAATGCAAATTATTTGAACTGTTGCTCATTTAATGTGTTTAGGCTGCTTCTATATTGAATTTTTTATGCTTTCGTTATAAGATGAGCGCATACAACATATGACATACATCAAAATTTGTGAATAAGCATTATTTTTCAAATTTCGTTGAGCTGCAAATTCAGCATTATGACTAAACGCCGTTAGCTAACAGCGATCTACAGTAGTTTGTAGCCGTAATGCAGTCTTCCCTTAAATTAAAGCTGGTAAACAAAGAAAACGATAATTTTAGGAGCAGCTGCGGTATTCCTCTAGTAGATTGTTAAAAAAGAAACAATGGTTATTTACTTTACTTTTTTTAACAATCTACTAGAGGAATACCGCAGCTGCTCCTAAAATTATCGTTTTCTTTGTTTACAAGCTTTAATTAATGGTTATTTAAAAAGAGTAATAAAAGATGACTAACAATCCAAAGTATCCTTACGTATAAGCTATCGTGAATGATGATGATGATGGTAATAATGTTTTTCTAGCCTCTAATTAGCTCGTATACATTGGTCTAGGAGTTGAGTTAAAAACGCGCTTATGACAGGTAAGGCAAGAATATAAAATGCTTTCTAGACTGCCCCAATAAGCCACTATTTATGTTATTATTAGTATCTAGACACCAGTAGTTACAGCTGAGACAAGTCGCTAAGCTTCTTACTATGCCATGGAAATGTATGAGAGCAGCAGGTGCTTCGAGTCAATTTTTCCGAAGCAATAAGCTGAACGCTTTTTACGTTTGCATGCTATGACTATCACCTGGCTGAAGTATTTATGTGTGGCTTTTCAATATCTTTTGAACATTTTTCGACGAAAGACCCTCGAATAATTGCTTCGTTTATTTGCACACTGCGAGAGAAACCATCTGATCCCTATAGGTTTGGTTATTGTAATAGTATTAATGTATGTACACCTTCTTCGGGGAGAAATAAATGATTTTGATTTCATCTCTCGGGAAGCTCAATCGTGTATTTTGATTTGCCATTTTTGCTTCAGTTCCGGCAAGAATTGCAAACTCATTATAGTGCCGGTAAAAAATCTTTACTCTTCAATGGAAAGAAAAAACTTTACACGAGAAATGTGAGTATTTCGTTTGACCTACCCGACATAATAAAGCGAGAAGATGTTAGTGATGATGCATTCCCTCCGCCCACTCATAGCAAACGTCCATCACCCAGCCAACCCTCAGCGAGGGTTGTGTGCTGCTGCAGTGCTCTTGCCGACGTCTTATTTTTACTTTCTTATCAGGTTGAAGCCATATAACTTTACACCTACTGCACACAATGGGTCAAAAATGCTTCCAATAAAGGAGTAACCCCTTGCGTTAACTATGCTAGAAAAGTGAGACCCTGTGATTGCTGTAACCAAAGATCTCGGGATGTCAAGAGAGACAATCTATCAGCTGAAGCGGTCGGGGACAAGATTACCAACAGGGACGGTACCACCAAAGAAGTCAGGCTCTGGCACACCTAAGAAAACTACGCTGAGAACAAGTAAGTTTCTGAAGCGCAAGTTTATCCCAAATCATGCTTTAACTGTCGTTGAACTCAAAAGCAAACCCCCTGAGCTCCTCCAGAACGTCGCAACAAGGACAATTCACGATCGCCTGCAGAAGGACCTGGGTCTTCCAAGTCGGCGAGCCGGAAAGAAACCCATGCTCTTCACGCTTCTTCTTTCAGTCTCCCTTTTCTAGCATAGTTAACCCAAGGGGTTACTCCTTCATTTGAAGCATTTCTTGACCCATTCAACAAAGTAAAAATAACACATCGGCAAAAGTGACCCTCTATCAACCTCACTGCAGCAGCAAACAACCCTCGCTGAAGGTTAGCTGGGTGATGGACGTTTGCAATGAGTGGGGGGAGGGAATGCATCATCACTAACATCTTCTCGTTTTATTTTGTCGGGTAGGGCAAACGAAATACTAACTCTCATTTCTCGTGTCTTACCATTGAAGTGTAGAGATTTTTTTTGCCGGCACTGTACAGCTGCGGCGCACCAAGGGGGATTGGAAACATGAGGGGATGGTGCCCCCAATAATAAGAAAAGCCACGCTCTCTTTCAATATTGCTCCATGCAACAACATACATGTATGCAACTATTGCGAAACCTCTCCGCATTTTACTTCGGCCTTCTCCCCCTTTCAGCCTCAACGCAAATTTCTTGACGTCACCATTGACTGAATACGCTCGAGACAGTGACCAGAGAAATAAGCTAGAAAGAAGTTCCTGAAATTTGACCCAGCGGTGTTTCCGCAGCCCACTTTTGAGATACCGGACAAGATTTGCTAGTGTAATCAATCACACTCTGTCATGCTGCTAATGGCGCCCATATGTGGACGTTGTAAATAGACTTATTCCAATGAAAATTGGTGCATAATGGGGGCTTGAAAGTGCTGAAGAGAACGAAACTGCGGCACACGAGTGCCACCACTCACTTTCTATCGCCACTCACGTCCCACAGCTCCACCTCAGCGTTGGCACTGTTGCCGCTGTTGCCAACCTGCGGTCAAATCATGACGCTATGTATGTAAGCCCAGTCCAAAGCCGTAAAAATGTCTGCGCAACTACCCCTTTTAGTCATTATTCAACCCGGATAAAAAGAAACACCAACGTGACTACAAACATTATTTAAAATCACACATTTCGGATTATTGAAAACCCATCATCAGTGTTCTGAAAATGACAAAATTTGGACTATAAAAGGTAGTTAATACTTAAGAATAACAAAAATAAATATATTAAAGGTAAATAACCGTTAAAAATCCATGAAATGATGGAGAGCTTTACAGCCGATGCGCAGTCGTTTAGCTCAGGCCTACGTTTAAAAATGTACAACGATTCTAAAATGCGGAGGGCAGCCGTAGTTTGGGTCGTGTCTAAAATAGAAAAATTATTGCTCCTAAAAATATAGTCACTATTGATAAAATGGTCACGGATGGATGATTTTGAGGGCTTTCATAATAGTTGACCAGTTCGAAAACAAGTTCCTCTATGTTGGGCGCACCTCACAAACAATTGGAGAGCAGTGCTCCCAATGTACGATCGCTCGCAGCGGTCACACTTATAATTATACACAATTAAGGAGAGCACAAATGTATCGGATACTTCTCTTCGTTCAAAAAATGAGCCTACTTTAAAAGGATTTTTCAAATCTATACATGGATCAAGGTGGGGAAAATACTTGTGTATTTTTGTGACTATTTCTTGGTTCATTTTTTTCTGTTTCGAACCCGATAAATGGCAATTGCATGTATAACCGCAATTTGCATCAAGTGGGGACTTTAGGCTTCTCATGAAATTTGCTGTTTAGAAAGTATTTTTATATTCTTGTCAAACATACATAACGGGAAGTTCTTCTTTGAAAAAATTTTCTCAAAAAATCAGTCTTTAGGTGAAACAGTACAAATGTTGAGGCTATTTCATATGCTCTATTGAGAAGAGTTGTTATTATAGAACTATTGTATCGGACGTGAATGTTGCTAAAAAAATTTTGTTCCTAGGGTGGTAAAAGTCGCTTTCCTAAAAGCAGAGGTTGAAAATTGATTGTTGTTTTCTTTACAAACCTCTGTTTTTTGGAAAGCGACTTTTAACAGCCTAGGAACAAGCTTTTTTTAGCAACATTTACTTCCGATTTCATAGTTCTATAGTAACAACTATTCTCTTCTTCTTCAATAGAGTATCCCTTGACAAGGGACACTTATTCCTGCGAATCCTGCTTTTACCAAAGGAACCATTGGCGCCTACGCACTGAGGCAGATCACCACCTGCACATTCTGACGAGATAACTTTGACGGTATTAGTGAGTATGGATAGTATATCTTCCATAAGTATTTCTCAAGTTTGCTTAATAAGTATTTGTAGATTAGATCATTTGCTGAATTGGTGTATACCAGCCGTTCATGAGTGAATTTCAAGCATTCCTACCAGGAATTGAGCAGCATCCACACAACATATTAGCCCTAACCAGCCTCTGCAAAGCAATACCAAGCGATTGTGAACGCTGAGTACGATACAGCATATGACAAAGTGTTAATGACAAAAAAGTATCCTCTATAGAGGAGTGCTCATAAAACTAAACCTGAATCATTTAATTATGATCCTAAAAGGCTGAAATAATGCAGTCTATGCTCTACATCATACACATAGAAAACCCTCAGCGTGCTACTCTACATTACTCCAAAGCCCAAGCGTAGCATTTGTTTGACAGAATAATTGACATTTCTCTCCCGTCTTCGCAACATTCTCATGCACCAGAGAATGGATAATACTTGGCTACCTGCCGCTTCTTAATTTCGCTCTATCCCCTATTTTTTCCAATTTTCTAATTAGCATTTTTTTACTATATGCTCTCCTTATACTTTCTTTCGTACTCTCTTTCTGACTTTTCGTTCACTCTTTAGTTTTCTTTCTCAACATTTTTACACTCTGATTTATTACATTTACCTCTGTTCGGAATATGGATGCATATTCGTAAAACTGATTAATAATAGAGAATAATACTGAATACTATTGGTGAACAATAATGACACAGCATAAGCAAGATAGATCATAAAATTTAATTTCTCCACAGCGTGGATGTATTTCTCTTTTGATAATGGCACAAACTGGTTCAATACTTAAATAAATCATTAACCACCAAATGGCCATCAGACAATGCATTCAAAGTTTCATTTGGCGGTACTCAACACTGTATAATAATATTAATCTGGTGAATCACCAACTAGAATCTACCTTTGCCGACATGCCGAATATTCCCCCGGTAAACCGACCTGCACCCCGGGGATTTCAAACTCCACAATCCGGCAGCCCTTCGTGGGCCTGTAGCCTCCCGAGCTCCCGTCCACCGCCTCGCTCAGGAAGTTGCTCAGGGTCGTCTTGCCGCTCTGCAACATGGATGGTGTTTAGTTTGGATTCAACAATTAACTAGTAACTAGATATTATCAAGACAAGAACTTGGTTCCCTTACACAGGTGCTAATCTATGGTGGCTAACGATGCATTTGCATATTATTGTTATTATCAGTAATAAAACTACACACCTGGGCGTTCCTAGAGAGGCAGTAAAACTCCTAGGTAGAGCTAAGAAGAATCACTAGAGAAACAATCACTGCCAACGTGAACGCTTGCATAGCAACGAGACCGAACACGGATCGCGGCAATGAATATGTAGGTGCATGAGAAAATTTATACGGCTTATATTTAGCGACTTGTCTAGTAGGAAAATGCAAGAATTTTGTGGGTTATACGATAAATTTTAATGTATCTTGTGCGTCACTCTTTCTAGCTTATTCTTACTTTTTGGCAATTAATCGAATTATGATATTCTCTTAATTATAGCTGGCTGCTAAGGGGGTTGAGTCAGACGTTTTGTTCACAATAAAAGCATAGCTTGACAGCAAAGTCACGAAAGACTTGTTTTGCTCTACATTCTGTCTGCCATATCAGCAGGCGGTGTTTACATTCATCCTTCACTCAATGATTTCGTTCATGGAATTTGTTTGTTGCATGAGAAGCCCCAGAAAGCCGATAGTATTTTTTTTTTTTATTGTTCCACATGACTTATTTGCATTTGCAGTACTGGAGTGCTGCACTTGCAATTGGGTGTTCGCTTACCCACCAGGCAGGTGAATTCATAAGGCACTTGAATAGCAGCGTCAGCGTTTCTGGCTTTCACAGTCCACTGCCAGGGCACGCAGTAACGAAAGAAGGAATGGGGACGGTTCGGAGCAGGAAGCAAAGAATGCAACGGGAGGACTCAATAGGAGTGAAATAAAACATAGCCGTGACCGCACGTAGCACATTTACATCACATCGACGAGTCGAAGTGTTTAGGTGTGGGACCTCAGGCCTTCGTATGTTGTTTTCTTGAACATATCACCGTATTTTTTCGATTTACTTCGCTCAATCTCCTGCTCATGACTGGCCAGCTACTTGAGTAGCAAAATATCGTAAAATGTTGTCGCTAAGTACAGAAAGTTCGCGCAATAACTTACTGTTACTACGGTTTTTCTCGCGTACAGAATTGGCCATAATGGTGCTTATATTTGTTAGTAAAGAATAAATATGATCGGTGAAGAGCAGTGTGAACTGAATATAAAGTGTATATATGGCTTCAGTCAAGAAAAAGAAGTTAAATCAGGTCGCCGAAAGGGAACAAATTCGGCGCTATTGCTGTGAAAGTTTCCACCAGCATGCACTGCAATTTTCTATAAATAATTGCTAAATTAGTATACATTATCTTAATTGATTTATACGCTAGAGATGAATCTCGCAATTTAAGATGATTTTTCTGGTTAAATTAGTTAAAATACTCCTACGCTGCTCAGCCATAGATTCGTTGATGATGACGTCACTTTTTGGTGCCAATTTTTCGTGAGTCCTCCCGTTACGCTCTTTGCTTCCTGGTTCGGAGGTTGCAGGTTTTATATCAGCCTTCCGACTTTGACATTATAATTCTGAAAATATGGGATCTATTACTGCCGTGTACTTCTGTAGCTCAATCCTTATACATGTGAATTTTTTAGATGGGTTCTGAGATCGAGGCGACATTTCCTATACTGTAAGTATAAAAGCCCTACCTTTGGACGATGCCATCTGCCGGAGGTGCACCTCGTTTGAGATAAATTTCACTATGTACGTGCATGTTTATGTTGTGCGCGTTTGGTGGATTTGCGCG
>LQNS02278173.1:471495-504746 GCA_001587735.2 Parhyale hawaiensis | reverse complement strand
TTCCATTTAAAAATTTGAACGATCCACCAAACGCGCAGCGCGATCGATCGCGCAAATCCACCAAACGCGCGCGACATACATATCAACAAACTGAACTCATTTCATAAATCAAGATGCAGGGTTGAGTAAGTAATACACGACAGACAAATGTTCTCACCTGCATCGGGCCCACCATCAGCAACTTTACTTTGAAATGCATGTTGTTGTCCTAATAACCAGCTTCAACTAGTACAACGAACTAAAAATGCCCTCAAGTCTCTTGCTATCGTAGCATTGCGTGACTATAGATACATCTAGAGGCTTGATCCGCTAGTAATGCTTCGATAGCCCCGAAACTTATGTAATATAATAAGTTTCAGGTTTCACTATTATATGCAAAACTGATATCAAGTGTGGTAAATAACTTCACCAAAATCCGGCAGAGACTGCAGCTTCACCGCTATGTTTGTTGACGTTCAGCAACAGGCGTCGTTGCCATGGCAACGCTGGAATTCCTTGTCATGGGTAAAACTCGTTTTCTGTAGTCCTCGATTTACGTACGAAGTCTTTAGTTCCCTATCTTCCTTATATTCAACTGTAAATCTAGAGTTTGTAATTATTATATCACATACTGAGAACTATGGCTTTTTAACCTACACTGAAAAACATATAAAACTATTTAGTATGGCCTGTAAAGAATACTTTTCGTGCCTATAGTATTTGCGTTCATAAAAAATTCCTAATTTTGGGGAAGACAAATTTAAAAGTATCCTCCCTGTGTGAAACCTACGCATATGCAAAAGAGAATAATATTTTCAAGCTTTTCAGCATGGTGGCTTTTTGCTCTCCAGACCTGGCCAGGGCGCTGAAAAGAGATTAAATGCTTTTAATTGCAGCTTCATGGTTCGCTAAATAAGTACTTATTTATACAGTGAATTTATTCGAATAAGTTGCGGTGGTTTGGTCGCCTGTACAACATACTGTCAAGTTGAATATTCTTGTTTAGCCTGCTAATGCTAATGCCACACGCTAGTCAAAAGAACGAGTATCGTCATCTTTTCGTCCGAACGCTATGTTGAACTCTCGTAAACACAGCTTTGAGATTGCCAAGAAATGGTGTAAAAATGTTTACCGTCAGTTCAATTTACTCTGCTATTACCGTTAGTGCACTTTCGGACATGTCATTAGGTATATCTGGAGGGATTTATAACTCAAAATTCTTTGCAAATGAGTGCTATTTAAATGGGCACATCAGCACATCCGGACGAAAAGATGGCGATTCTCGTTCTTTTGACTAGCGTGTGGCATCTGCCTAAGATAAAAATCAAATTTATTCTCTGTATTTTTCTAGGCGATATAAATTTCAAGAAATGCAACTTTCTATTCTTTTTTTCCATGTAATTGATAAACTGAAACGACTATATTTCCTACTGAAAGTAAGTAGTATCATTGCAAGTTTTTTATCAATTCATTTATGAAAAATTGACACAGTAGACGATGGATTAAAATATTGTGACAACCTTTTGTTCGTAATGCCGTTTCTAAAAAAAATTTACAATTATCCGGATAATTTTTTCAGTGTCCAATCTACATCCGCGCCATGGTTGATTAAAACTTTTCATGGTGTACTCATACATTCCAGAAATATTTCCATATTGCTATGCATGGGTCAGTAAATAGTGATGCACTAAATTAAGATTGATTGTTAATGCTAAGCTCACGTGCTAGTGTTAGTGTTAGTGCTAAGCTCAGGTGTTAGTGCTAAGCTCACGTGCAGGTGCTAAATAAAAAACATGCGTTTACTAAGCGTGTTGCTTGCGTTTTGTGTGATTTCGTGTGTTCGTGGATATAGATTTACTGCTCCGGTCTAGCATAGTGGTATTCAGTAATGTTATTAGGTCAGTTTGCACGAAGTGAGGCTAGTTAAGAATAGGTTCGGTTTAGCTATAGAATTTAACAGTTACTAACTAAGCCTTCGAGGCATCACTCATTCCAAACTTCACGCAGGCACGCTGGCTGCGATCCGCTGAGCTGACGTTCAGGCGCTGGCCCTCATTAGGTGACCCTATAGAGCTTGCCAGAAACCCAATCTTGCTCCGTAAGATGGAGTTTTCTGTCGGCTCAGCGTAATTGCGTTGCTTCTAACACCTGCAACACGATTCAAAGTGACAAAGCCAAAGCACCTGCCTGAAGTTTCGGATAAGCCAAGCCTTGAAGGCTTAATTTTGGTACCCAAGTGAACATGCCCTCATAGGCACACATTTTATACCTGAAACTCAGATTGACCACGTGCCTTACGGGCCCAGATTTAACCAAATGCTTCAATGTTCAAACATGTAAATTCGATGTTATTTTCGTCTTACGTTCGTAGATATTTCGAAATAACGTCATAGCAGCTCATGTGAGTGTGTCGTGATGCAATACAAGTTATACTTGTCAAAACGGTCCTTGTTCACCGCCTGATCGTCCAGATGCCCTTCATAACACACCGAGCGGTGTTGAGTAATCACCCACCACAGCAGCAGCGAAATTCATCAAGGCATATCCAGCTTTTCGACTCACCGCTTCTACGTTGACTACACACAGCTCGGAGTCACGCGCAGACGCTGAGCAGAGTTTGAAGTCAGCTCAGGCTGCGCTGGAGCACCGTACGCTGCGCGGTCTGCTCGAGCGCCGCTGCAAAGGTCATTGTAACGCAAATCTTTTACAAGAGCTCTGCGCCTGCGGCCGTGCAGGCGCTGGGCTGCAGGTTGGGCCTCAGCCTCGTACCGTTGCTAAGGGGCATGAATCTTAGTCCATAATTTGTATAACTGTCCATAACAAAATCGATTTCTCGCTAGTTAACTTCCTGTAACGAGATTTGTTCCGTCAAGACTACCGTCTACTGCGTCAATTGTTAGAACGCTACCATCTACTTCCGAACATACCTGCCTTTCTACCTTCTAACCTATCTACTCTCTCACCTTTCAACGGTACTTCGTACCTACCCACCCCTCTACCTGTTCAATTAGAACAAAACATAAAGAACAATACTTTGCTCACATCGAATCAACGCAGCGTCCGACATACGCAAGAATGCACAATTCATAGAGCATTATGACTATTTGATATCTAAATTAACTCAGTCAAGGCAAAAATGGGCAAGTCTTCTGTTTAGATTCTGCCAAGGCATTTGGTAAGGTAGACCCCGCAATTTTTTACTCAAGCTCATCAGTTGAGCATCCGTAGGAATGGTTTCAATAGGTTGAAGTATTACTGTGAAACCGAACACAAAGTGTTGTTGCTGATAGGAAAGTGCTCCACTCAGTGGAGTCCCACAAAGCACATGGTACGATGCCCCATCTTCCTCATCATGATCAATGACAAGCGACACTATAGTTATTTTAATTTACGGTTTCCCCTTCGTTTGCGAGGTATCCGCAAATTTTAACACCCGGGCAATCGCTGTCAGGAGTGCGCATCATCCAGTTCGATTTGCGCAGAAGCATTTGCTGGTCGTCAGGCAGCTATGAAATAACATGTGTTCTAGAGCCTACGTGCCTACAAGACAAACTCCGCTCTCATTGAATCAACGTCCTTCACGAAGAATGGGATGAACGAAACTGAAAGAAAGTTTTAAGAGACCTAGGAGTGAGAATGCAAGATAATGAGGCTTATGGTGGAGCATATGACTAAAGCTGAATCTTAGGTAAGAAAAGGGATGGAAAGGTGTTCTGAACTTGCTCGTTACAAAATACAGACGTAATGCTCACTTTATGGAAGCAACAGTTAGATCCCAGATAGAATGCCGTTCACCTTTGTGGATGACAAGTGAATGAAAAAACCTAGAAATGAGCTATTCAAAATTGAAGGAGTGCCAAAAATAGGAAAATTCTGACCCTCTACGTCTACGGTGCTAGAGTGAGTGGCACTATACGTGGCATTGCTGCCGGCGCCTGCGGGTCGTGGCTGGTAAGGAGGAACTGCTGCTAGAGTAAGTGCATATTTCCGTATCAGGATATTTTAAATACAGCTTTCGTGCGCTAGGGTATGGATACGGAAACTACTGATGTCAGTGGTTATACTCCAGCAAGTTAACTGGAGTTACATTTAAGTTTAGTGCAGTATTTTACTCAGTATTTTTTTCTGCCTCTCACTATTGAAGACGCTCGCCTAATCAAAAAGGAAGTTAGGGAACGTATAAGAGGCATTGGTTGCATTCTTCTGTCCCTGCACTTAAGGTGTTTAGGACAGAAACACGTGCTGCGGTTGGTGCGCACACTTTCACGTTAGAGGAGGTTAAATGTCGAACTAATCAGTTCATGTCGGTGCTTCGTGCCCTGGTCTGCTGGGCTTTGGAATTCTTTGCCGGCGTCGGCTTTCGGTCGTGTTGGCCTGCAGGCGTTTAAGACAGTTGTTAATGGCTTTTTGTCTGGTTTCCTTTAGCAGCGTTTCGGGCTTCCCGGTGTTGCAAAGTGCTTCATTTGGGTTGTGCTACCTGTACGTGGTGGCCCGTGCGTAAAGTTTTAATAATAATAATAAGTAATAATGATAAGTAATATGAGACTACTACAGTCTCAAGATCGAAGACGTTCTACGAATGCATGGAGAGAGATGATTCGTCTATGCAATACAGTCAAGAAAGACTTGAAGCAGAAAGGTTACAGAAGTGAATGAGAGCTGCTGAAACAGAAGAAACGACAAGTCAGAGAAACAAAAAAGCCCTAAGATTGAAAGCACGACAAAGGATCAATGAAGAAAATGAAGCAAGTCGGAGAAGAGAGGATTCCGAAACGGCCTATATTCATAAAAAAAAAATCTATTATTACGTGAACTTTTTCACGCGCGGGTCCCGTAGTTACAGTATAAAGCCCGCTGCAGACGATAGTCTTATATCCTGTGTTTTCATTTCACCGCGTTCGAATGCGTTGCTGTGTCTGTGTAAACAACAAAAAAGCGCACTGCTTTCTCAGAAGACATTCACTAACAATTTGAAAAGACACAAGATACTGCACAGACAGTGTGCACCAGTGACACAGGCTAAGTCACAGAATACGACGGTAAACATTTTATCGAAACTTTGGTAGACACGCAGTCGTGTTTACAAGGACAGCACGAAATATTCGAACGCGGTGAAGTGAAAACACAGGACAAAAGACTATCGTCTGCAGCGGGCCTTAGATGGGGATCCCACTCTGCCCAGTGTAATCGGGCTGATTTGTTAACCTGCAACACGATCGAAATTAACGATGCTAAGGTTCCTGCCTTCAGTTCTGGACAAGTCAAGTCAAGTGGGCTTGGTTTAGATCGACTCTGACGACCCAATCGAACGCGCCATTGGGCGAGAAATATATCTATATATATTTTTTCTCTCTTGTACGAACAGTAGGTTGTGAAGTAGAAATGTACATTCAATTCTTAACCTAGCGTGTAAGACTCGTTGCTTATTGTTTTACATTAGTGTACTGAACATGTACTGTAATAGAACTATTGTATAAATACCTTCCTACGGGGAGAAATAAATGTATTTTCTTTCTTTCATCTTTGGTACTTAAGAAGCAGCGGCCGCTTTGGATCTGAGCAAACGAAGAAACCGACCAACTTAGCAAATAACCTGCTCTCTGAAAATAACCCTATAGTGCAATCAGGAAGCAAAGAATGCAACAAGTTACGCTCTTTGCTTCCTGAGTGTAATAGTCTGCATACATGTAGATAAAAATAACTGCAGTTATACAATTGTTACAAATTTTTTATGTGGTGCTCATATAATTTGTTGGGCCTCCCATAATGTCCATTTCTGTAAAAAAAACATCAGTCTAGTGACATTTCTTGCTTCTTTTTATACGCCACGAGATCGATCGTAGAACATGCTTGTATGCGTTCATTTTTCTTTCTTCATTTTTATCCACCGAGAGACGACATAGCAACCGTTTCCAGAGAGTGCCAGGAAGGAGGCGCCCGCAACTCCCTGTACAGGTCATCAGCTGGCAGTTTTTTAGTAAGTTTGTTGACCTTTCTGCCGGCGATGACTGGCAACCAAGCGGTAGACCCCTTCTCTGCTCTTGAGGTGGCACATCTCCCACCAAAGAATCATCCCTTTCTCTCCTTGGCTGAAATAAACAACGCCAACTCAGATATGCGAAATGGGAAACTGGTTATCTTTCCCCTTCATATCAAGTGCTTGTTGAAATGATTGTCCACGATGTGTGAGAAATATAATTATCTGCGAGTGTTATTCATTCTCAGAAGTTCTAGCATGTTGCAAGCCACATACGAATTTATGAGCAAACTGTGAAATTTCTATGACGTGAAGAGTAAAACTTTGGTAGCAGTCAAATGCAATTAGATAAAGTGTTAAGAAACTTCAACATCACCGAACTGATACCCCGCTAACACCGACGTATAATCAACGTTGTTATTTGTGGCTCTACGTGCTATCAACGTTGATTTGTGGACTCCAGGTAACGTTGTTAGCACATCGTATCACAACGTGCTGGCAACGTAGTTAGCACCTTGTGCTGGGAAGTCCTCTGGTACGTTGTGATACAACGTGCTGGATACATCCCTAGCACGTTTTGATGCGACGTGCTAAGAACGTGTCCAGCATGTTGTGACACGACGAGCTTACAACGTTATCTGGAGCTGAATTGACTAAGTCATGTAACTATGAAGGTTGTCATAACGTAGTCAACACGTTGTTTCACAATGTGCCGGGCACAACGTTGTAGCAACCCTTATCTGGAGTCCACAGATCGACGTGCTTAGCACGTTGAGCCCCCAAAACACGACGTGCTATCGACGTAAAATTAAGGCAAATTGTTTGCTGGGTAGTGCTGTCGACCGCATCACTGCTTTGCAACGAAATCACTCCTGGTTGTGTGAATTAATAGCAGGGTTACAAATATTTAATCAGGGTCAAGTTTTACGCAAGATACTCGAGCCGAGCACACTCACAGATGGTGATAGGTTTTAAAAGCGTAGCATATGTTTTATGGATACCTATTCAGGACTCGGGAGTAGTTATGAAAGCATACATCGTTATAAAAGTATATAAGTATACATACATTTATGAAAAACTCAGTGACCATTACAGTATGATACGCACGTAGGGACCCAACATAAAATAAATATATATATATATATATATATATATCTACAGTACAATCAATGTAGTTTTTCTAATTCATCTAATCTTTTACCCCGGTGATACGTCATCACTCTGTATCTACTGGAATTAATGGCGGGTATTCTACTCACGGTGCTGACTCACTCGTATTGCGTAAATCATAAACAAAAACGGTGAAAAAATATGCTTACTCTCCTCACTTTTCCAGTTGCAGGTACGTGGCGCTTTGTGGTTCCCTGCTGCAGCTGATCAGCGGGCCACAGTGAAGGTCTGCTTGCCTCCGCAGAGTATTTAAGGCAAATCCTGAGTTTCTTGCGCCAGTTGCCTCGCTGCTTTTATAGGATTAAGTTGTATCCAGCTGCAACTCCTTGGCAACTCTGGTGAGTTTCATTGAGAAATGCTGCCATTTGCATGTATTTCATAGCAGTGATAGCTTACTACAGTGTGAAAATGTAAACAGTGCTAGATTAGCAGTAGAAGTTACGAATGAATGTTAACTTATGTAACAGCAAATCTGTGGTCGCCCCTATTATGGGGTATTTTAGCGATTTTATTTCCTAAATAGGGTGAATATTCACAGGAGCTTATGAAGGTGAAAAAATATCGTTAGCTAGCCTATTAAGAAATAACTATTTATAGCTGTAATGTAAAATTTGTATTTATTCTTTCTATGGTAGTATTCTTTTTCTGATCGGTGTCTTGTGGTTAGGGTCATTGGCAATTGCGGATTAAAGGTCATCGGCCAAAACAGGGAAAATATAGGAGTTCATTGCACAGGGTGGAGAACGGTAGATTGTTTGGCAAGTCTTAACTTCTGAAACTGTTTCATCGTGAATATGTCACCAGTGATAAGTGCATAGTTTACTAATTTATGAAAATACTATAGTTCTCCGTAATGCCTTCAAGTTTAGAGCAGCTGTTACTAAACTAACATCAATGAAGCCAAAAATTGAGTAAAATTATGCGGGTTTACCGTGAAATTCGTTATCAGTGAATCATTGACCTTTACGGTCGTTATAGAAACCATTACATTACTACGTAACGTAGTTATGCCGTGATATAAACATTCTCAAAGTGAAGTTGGTGTAACTTTCAACATTTACCACTTTCAATCTCGCGAATTAGAATGGTCGTAAAACCTTTACTTTGTCTAGTATGCGTAATATAGGCTTATATTTTGCCTAACTTATTTTCTGCAGAAATTAGTGATAATCACCTTTATTTCTTTATTTGGAGGTTACTCTCCACTGATTCCGTGCAGAATGTGGATCGCTATTGAGTTGCGCTCTTTAACATTTTCTTCGTTGTTTCTCGTTTTCTATGAAGCTGAGTAGAGTAACTGCTATAAAAATGTAGCAGGCACTAGCAGCTCCACTTCGGACCTTGTGCCGCATCCCCAGGGTGGGAGAGGGCATTTTAATTTCTAAAGCCCGCTGCAGACGATAGTCTTGTGTCCTGTAGTTTTACTTCACCGAGTCCGAATGCGTTGCTGTGTCTGTGTAAACGACAAAAAAAGAGCACTTTTTTCCAGATGACATTCGCTAAAAATTTGAAATGACACAAGGCACTGCACAGACAGTCTGCACTAGTGACACGGGCTAAGCCAGAGAATACGACAGTAATCATTTTATCGAAACTTTTGGTAGACTTAGACGTGTTTGCAAGGATAGCACGAAATCTTCTAACGCGGTGAAGTAAAAACATTGGCGAACAGACTCTGCAGCGGGCTTGAGGGGTAATCACTCTTGTTTTATTTCTATCTTATTCAAAGCTTTGCTTAAAGTCTTTGTTAAATGAAAATTGGTAAGAATTTCATTCATTAATCATCATATGGGTAATGAATTCAGTAGAGAACGAGAGCATTTTAAACGTTCTTTAGGCATTCCAGGGGTGCCAGGCAAAAAAAAAAAAAAATGGGAATTGCTAACGTAGGAGTACCTTAATGTTCGTATTTTTCTCCTGTGCTATCCATTCAGTGGAGCTGTAGCTTAAAATGCGGAAAAAGAAATGGAAGAGTATAAGCAAGAATGGACTGAGCTTCTTTGGTACTGTTGAAATATTTTTTTTTTTCCATAGTAGTAGGCTAGTAGTTGCCAAAGTTTTCTGCAAATGGCTCTATAAAAAAGAATTTCTCACATGCTTAAATGGTATATTGGTGATAATGCTAATCTTACCAGTTCAATATCACTAAAAACTTGTGTATTGAACCTATGAACAAATATGAATTTACGATATTTTTCTACTGCCTTAAGCGTCTTGGTCACTTTGCCACTGTGATGCTTTATATTTTTAAGACACAACACCAAGAACTGCCCGTTTCAAATGTAGGTACTTACTTTCAGCGCTTAGCTTCTGCTCATATTTTCAAGGACGAGTTTCCACGTCATTCATCGCGCGTTCGTTCATCCACTTATCCTAATGTGTTGCTGTGCGCCAGATATAGACAAGTGCTAAGTTTCCGCCGTTTTATTTCGCTCCAAATTTGAAGCGATATTTGTAACTTGTCTTGTGACACTTTTCAAGGAAACCGATTTGACGGTAAATATGTTAATGACTATGTGGCGTACACAAAGTTGTGCTGACACCGACACTTCTAAACATTCGGATGACAACGCGTTCAAATGAATTTGTGTGAACTGAACCTAATAATGAAGCGCCACGAACGCGAGCGTTTTAACTGCACTACTTTCAAACAAGTTAAACTAATTAAACTATTATATTTGTAGGTGAATAATATAGGCAGTGAGTGGTAAGAGAATATAAAGTTTTCATTTTTACAGATTTCGCACTTGAGAAAAAAGCGCTTGGTCAGCAAAATGAAGAGCGTATACGCTGTGTTGGTCGCCGTCCTGGTGCAGACCGTCAGCTGCCAGCAACCTACTCCCACCAAAGCCGTGAGTGTTATGGGGCCAGGGAGGCATAATATTCGAAAATTTATTTGAAATTTATTTATTTATTGAAATTTATTTATTTATATATTGAAATTTACTAAAACTCTTTGTACGGTGCGGTAAAGGTACAGCACACCTAACTGGGACACCCACATGCACTGATTCATGGTGCAAATAAATTGCCGCTAGGTCCTAGAAGGGCGTCCGGTTGTAGTCAACCACAGATTGTCAGAGCTATGGAATCATTGACGATAGGCTCATATGATGGCTGTACCCCCCTTCTCCAAAAAATAAACTCGGTAGACTTTATTTCCACCCCAAACCACCAATCGGTTCGATGTTGTGTTGCTGGTCTTTGGATCGGTTTGGTGAAAGGGCTCATTCCATATTTCATTTCTCTCCTCCTCACCAATTCCCCAAAAAATTGTCTACCACTTCAATTGTAGTGCTTTTTATTGTTTTATTATTATTGACCCGTATGTATTGAGAATATCATAGGACTTTTCTTTTTGTATTAGCTTATAAGGGAAGCTGGGTACTTGCTGCCAGAGTTGATGTGTCGGAGGCTGTAATTTCCCTCCCGGGGGGGGGGGGCAGGAGTCGTAATGGCAAAACTCAGGAGTCGGAGTTTCTTCATCAGATTCCCCAAGCCTCCTAGCAACTACCTCTCGCTGAGCCACGAGTGGTTAAATGTTAACCTCTATGTACTGACGGAGGTTTGGGAACCCACCGTATTTGTTTTTGTACCCACTGTGTATCCTACCTTTTGTTTACCCGTACCGTAATTAATTTACCGCCTACTCTTTTCCCTTTGGCGTGATTTATAGAGGAATAAGAGGCCTAGTTTTATTTCCTTGTTCAAAATCAGCAGTTCAAATATGTGTAAAGGCGCTGGTTTTGTGAGGCAGCATCATGCCCGATTCCAAAAGAGGTTCCTTGTGTCCCACTTTACTTGAGTGCAGAAATTCTAATATAGCGTGATTTCTACTCCCTAAAGCTAATGCAAATTATCAGTGATTATTAAAATGCTTGAATGGCTTTATATCGAAGTGGCTCCGATGGCTATAGGCCACATTTGGAGCTTCTTTTGTAATAAAATTTAGCTAATTAGCTACCAATGTTACCATTAAGAATTAAACTTGCTATTCCTACCAGAAATGGGAATCTTACCAGGCGTAAATGGGTTACTTTACAGGTTCAGATGGACATCAGCATTGGTGGAGTGGCCGTAGGCAGCATTAAGATTGGCCTGTACAGCGACATCGCCCCAAAAACGGCTGAGAACTTCCGCGCCCTCTGCACCGGAGAGAAGGGCTTCGGTTACGCCGGGTCCATCTTCCACAGAATTATTAAGGCCTTCATGTTGCAGGGCGGAGACTTCACTAACAGCAACGGCACAGGAGGTAAAATAAAATGAATAAAATCATGTATTTTCTCATATGGATGCAGTGCCCAAAAACAGGACGCTGCACCCTGAGGTATTCATTTTTTTTTAAGTAACATCCTTAAAACTAATACAAGGGACAAGATTTACGGTAGACTTGGGGATTTAACCCCGTAGGTAGTCAGTGTTAACCAGTTAGAAACTGAAGAAGTAGGACAACTTTTAACAGGCGCGTATGCTGAGAATTACCCCATATTCCTTTGATGCACACAGTTAGTGGTATAATTTATTTCACCTACGGCTGGAGTTTTTCGTCCGCTAACACTAGCACAGCTAGGTACGATACTTGCACCATGAAGCACAAGGCAGTCAGATAATACGTTCGAAGTTGCATGCGTCGCTAGAGCAGAACTCATAAAACGAAGACAGGAAAATCAATGATGTTGGTTTCGGGAGAACTCAGTTTGCAAATGATGAGGGTTTACAGCCTGTTTGTTTCCCTTATATTGATTGAAATATTCAACATATGCGTTGTTTTATTACAATAACAATCCAGGTACTAGTTAGTTCAGCCATAGTATCTGATCTCTCTACCCTTAGCTTCTCCGCACTTGTTCCAGTCAAGTGTCTCTGTGCATAGGTTCTCAGTTTTTCTCACCGCGCTGCTAGTCCCTACCTCTTCCCTGAAAACTCCTTTACAATGATAAAACAGCTTAATGCAACATATATAATGACAATCATTTGAGTTTTAGGACATCTTTCTGCGCCAGTTGAGCTTCATTTAAACTTTCTTAACCTTTTTACTCGTCCCAGAAATTTTCTAAGCTGAGTGTGCTGATCCAACGTACGTGACAATATCATAGCGCTTCTTCAGCTTGTCAATCAGTGTTTTCTGCCTTCTTTTTCTCCCTTCCTTCGTTTGAATCATGAAATACATCGCGTGAGTCCGTTTTGACTGCCGCTAGACCTATCCCAGCACTCGTTGTAAGTGCAGTAAGCCAGTAGATATAATCAGCTGTCCGTATAAATTTGTGTGGTTTAGATTCTTGTTGCCTATGGTTTTATCAGCAGCTTGAAAGGTGGTACGATTGACACGGAGGAATGAATGAAATGTTGCTTGTTTGGTGCGACTGACGTGTGGGCACAATTGACAGCATGGCAGCACAACGCAAGCATTTTGCAACTGTACAAAACCACCTGTAGAATCTATATTAATGAAGCATTTAGGTACATCTAGCCAAAACTGGCAATATGGCTGCATATAGTTTATCATATGACTGCATAACAATAGTCTAATAACCGAGAATTGCAAAATTGCATGTAGGGATAATTACATTTAAAAGTGGAAACGCTAATCTAGATCTGACAATGAAAACTGACTTTCGATGCACAGGCAAAAGCATCTATGGCGATAAATTCGCTGATGAGGACTTCACCTTGAGGCACACTGGCCCTGGGATCCTCTCCATGGCGAACTCTGGACCGGACACCAATGGATCGCAGTTCTTCATCACGACGGTACCGACCCCCTGGCTGGATGGCAAGCATGTCGTGTTCGGCAGGGTGCTCAGTGGCATGGTGAGTGGCTCTAGAAGGACCAGTACAGTAGAACTCCTCGAACCGAGAAATTCAAGAACGTAGACGGTTTACCGCGCAGTCTATCGGCAATATTCGAAGCTACATATGTAGAAGGACTAGAGGAGTGGAGTAATACCAAGTGCCTTTTCCGCAGGAGATGTTGCGCTTGGCCGCAGTTCCTGCTGACGAGGTTTTCTGAAGTTTGGCAGGTTCTCTATTTTCCCCTTTCTGTACCGTGAGGTGGGCTGTCGATCGAAATAGCCGACCTAGTACGCGGCACACCTCTACTCGCTCTCGTGTGGAAGGACCCAAAAGGGCCCGTCCACTCGAGTGTCTTTTTCTATTCTTGGCATTATTTTTCGCTAGTAGTAGCGCACTCGGCCAACCGAGACTTACCGGCAGGAATACGGCGATAAAACATTCATATACTGATGCGACATAATAAACTGTCTCGCTGCTTGGATCCCGTCGTATGACGTGAGTGCGGTGGTAAAACTAGGAATATAATATTAATAATAATAATAATGGAGTAGTAGCAGGGCACTACTACAAAGCGTGCTACAATAAGACGTCGGTGTTGCGACCCGGTGTCACCCCGGCTAGCAGTGAATGTGACGTGCGATCTCAACGCCCCTCAAAAGTGTTACAGAATGTGGAAACTACATACTTGGAAATTTCTGACGGCCTATTTTTTTGCTGTATACCAAGATAAAACGTTGGAAAATACGTAAAGCTGCTTGAAATTCTAGAATTCGACCAATATTGGCAATCATGGAAAATTTTATTTTCGACCCCAATGTCTTCGAACAAAGTCAATGTTTGAAAACAAAGGCAACTTTACCCAGCTCATCACACTGCAATATTTGTTGTTGCCGTCGGTGTTATCTTGCCTGCGTCACTTTGGAGGCCGGACTAGCACTAGTGATAACGCAGGCCTAATGGCAATAGGCCTCGGTGCAGCCTCACTGTTTTCTCTTGCGTTATCCAAAGAAAACGAACGTAAATGACACAGGTACACCGTAGAATTTTCGTTGGGAACGGAGATTGCTCTTCCAATAGACCATATTTGTTTACATGTTACGAGTTCAACTATAGCAAGATTTTTTGAATATTCATTATCTTCAAAATATGGAAAGCCGCTGTATAAAGATAATTTGATAAAAATACAATTAATATAAAAAGGTTAGAGAGCCCTAAGGGGTATATTCTGGCGGACCCTTTCCCTGTCAGAATATACATACATGGGCATCACTCGCCTGGGGGTACAGAGTGCTTTTTCCACTGGAGACATTGCAGCTGGCAGCAGTTCGAGGAAGGTAAGTTTTCTATACTTCCCCTTCTGCTCCGCGAGGTGGGCCGCCGGATGTTAGCCAGATGTTATGTAGTTAGCGACGCATCCCTTGGAGCTCTTACCTGCATTCCGTGTGGGGAGGGACCCTTCGCACGGGTGTTTCTTTCATCTGTTTTTCTATTTTCGTTTTTTGGTCTCTTACCGCTGTGCGGTGTGACTAGATGAATTAGTTCAACGTGCCACTAGGGGTTTGAGACGCTTTACGCCTTACTTTCTGTCGGTAGTAGCGCACGGACAACTACTAAACTAATAGACCACATATCACCTGAATACGACTCTACTTCTAAACTACACAAAATTGAATTGCTCTTATGTAGTCTTTACATCTGATACGCCGGGAAAACCCTGAATATATATATTATTAATTAACAATTTTGAATTATGAACGGGGAGTCGAGCGCTGCCTCGCGTCAGAGGCCTAGTTTCTGCGTTCTGGCTGGACCTGTGACCAGTTGCCAGTATTCGTGCTCAGTGTAACATTCTATGCATATTTATTAATATGTATGTATATAATTATGAAGTCGGCCCACGTTTTCTTTGATTATACCACTTACTTAGATCTAAACTAAGAAGTATTCTATCGAATTAGGTAACCTTGAAAATATTTAGCTATTAAGTTTTTCACGAAAAATGAAAAGAAAGTCGAAACACTAATAAAGGATAGTAGTGTTGCATTCTCTATGAAATATATTTAGCTGAATGCTTTAACTGCTGTGGGTAAACTAGCAATATAATAAAACTATGCCTTAACCCTATCTTACTTTGGCAGTGCTCTTTCGCTAGTTAAGTTTTATCCCGTTCAATTCTGGCGGGAGACGATCTAATCCGATTTACCTTAGTTGACGAGCATAGCTTGGTAGTTGCTGCTCTAGATCAGCTGATAAAGGCGCCAGTCAAGCATTGATCAGATTATGACGGCCGAGAAGGGAATCTGTTGAAGTTCAACGCCAATATTTTGATTCCAAATTGACGATTCTAAGGTTCAAATTTCAGACGGACAACACTACCACTTCTATTGAAGTTCCGGACAAGTTAAAGGTGATCGTATTATATCCTCAGAGTTAATTGAACATATTCTAAAGCGTGGGAATATTTTATCTAGCGCTAGGGAATATAGCTGATTATTTTTCGGTTCATACTGAACCGAAGCCTTGGCTTTGGCTAATCGTTGCATGGGAATGGGCCTCTGAATTCGGTAATGATCCAAATCTGTTCTGCAGGATGTCGTGGCGACGATGGAGGGAGTCCCTACCGATCGATCCAACAAACCCAATCAAGAAGTTAAGATCGAGGCTTGCCAGGAGGTTACAGTCTAACTTCTTTTCAAATACTCCTTGTTAAAAATCAACTTTGGTAAGTTTTCTTTCACACTTCCTACTTATTCTATCTTTGTATCAAGTTCGCAACGACGACGATCACCAGCTAGTACAAGAGCTGGTGAGCACCGCCAGAGCTGCAGCTTATTTGATAATAAAGCGAATTCGATATATGCCTTGTTGATATATCCTTACACACTGGACGTTTTCATTTTCTTCACTGCTGTCTGCATCACTTGCAGTAATTTTTAATTTTAGCATTCATCATTTTCATCTCATGCGCTGCTGACAGTGTTAATTTTAACAGTTCGTTAGAACGCAAGAAAAAGCGTGGCTGTGCTGGGATCAGCGGATGTGTCTGTGTTTCCGCGTTTGTCTGCCCTAGTGATGGTGCATGGTCTAGCTGGCTGTACGTTTCCGCTCGGACAAGAGTTCTTCGTAGCTTCTCTCTGAAAATTTCCACGGATTATTAATCTCCAATAAAAATTTAGCCACTCTATGTTCATTCGTGAAGTTGAAACTTCTATAGAATTGTGTGCAACTTGTGATGAGCACAGTAAAAGATTTATTGAAACTCGAACAATGCTTCAAAATTAAGCAAAAGCGTAGACAGTTTTATTGTGATTAACAGTTTGAAACACCCGCCTCGTGATTGCTTTGCTGCTAACCTGCGGCCACAGTTATACTGTACTGTGCATTGTGGATGGTCTTTAACTTAGGATCGCTGGCCATAGGGTTAGGTTCGATAGGTTCATCCATCCTATGATATGGGTAATAGCGCCCCCACGGGGGGGGGGGGAAGATTGTGTAGGTTACCTTAGCTTTTAGCTAGGCCTTCGGGACGTCTGACTTCTGTGCCCATTTTGCTCATTTCCATCTTCATACTCCTACTGATGATGCTCTGTTCTGTTCTTCCTCTTTTTTCCAGACTTGCTGTTCCCATGCGCATTGACTCGTACATGGGTGCCACGTCGCTCTCGACATTCTATATGTCCCTGCTTTCTCTCTTTGGATCGTAATGTACTCTGTGGGTAGGGAGGCTTCAATTATGTAAGTAATAATTATCGTAAACTTCAGAACTTGTCCCCAAATCGGCAGAACAAACTATTTCGTGTTTTGCTCTCTACGACTTAGGCCTTTACTCCCGAAGTCGCTTCAGGAGCATAGGATATGGGCCATAGGATTAGATTCGTTTTGGTCTCTACACAGGAAGGGACGGGCCCGCTGGCATGTCCCAGGCACATGGCCGTGGGACTGCGACCGTGTTCGTGTTTGCTTCCACATGTAGCGGGGGCAGCACCCGACATGCGAGTGCGGGCCCACAGGTATTCGCAGTTCACCGCGCCCTAATTTTGTCAATAACGCCCCGCAATATTGTCAGTACCAGGTGATACGTCCCCTCTCAACCCGTCCATGCTGAGTTCATTGACGAGCAGGGCATGCCGCCTTGCTCTCGAGCAGATAATGAGCAAAATCGGACGTGTCCCAGGGCATGTCCTGGGGCACGTCCTTTAGGCTTATCCATCCTAGGCTATGGGAAACGACGCCCTGCAGGATTTGTGTAATTGCCCTTAGCTACCCCTTCGGGACGTCGGCATTTCGTGCCGACTTTGCTTTCTTCCAACATCCTATCCTACTTATGTTACTTTCCGCTCTTCTGCCTTTTCCTTCCCTACTTTCTGCTCCTATGCTCGTTGATCTTGGCCGGAAACGCCCTCGTTCATAGGTTCCACGTTTCTGTCAACATACAATGGTCACGGACGGTTGGGTCGTCTCGTCGAAGTCTAAGTAAAGCCAACTTAACTTGTCCGGGACTTCAGATAGGAACTTCGACACTGTCTCTCTATAGCTAAATCGTGCTTCTTGCGTTAGAAATAACCTGATTAGGTTGAGCCAACCAAGTACCCTATTTGAAGGGGTAAGATCGAGTCCTTGAAGTCCCACAGGTAATCCATTAAGGTCGTCTGAGACTGAAAAAAATAGAAAGTGTCGAAGTCAGGGTATCGCTGTGAAGTTTCGAATAAGTGGAGTTAACTTAGAGCGTGGGCACACGTAAGCATAACTTGCGTTGCAATGCAACATTGTGTTCGACTGCGCTGCAACGCCGTATGCTTCGGCTTGGACATTGCTATGCCACTGAAAAGTATATCTAGGGTACGAGTATTTGCTAGCAGCTTGTGCGCTATACAACGATCAGCAGGTAAAGCTTTGAGAAAAGCTCCTACTATTATGATAGTTTATAGTTGTAATGATGCATAGTTCAGGCGTGACATTCGAGCACCAAGAGTAGTAGTCACGGCAACGTGACGGCCGTGGGGAAAAGTTGCGTGACAGCAATTTTTGCAATAGTGAGCCCACTCTAACAGATTGACCTTCACCCAATCGAACGCGTCCCGTATGACCCCTCTCTTCGTAATTCTTACTCTGTGAGATCGCCTTTATTACGGAAGAGGAGGCTTAAACTACTTGATAAAATAAATTTATAAGAAACACTCCCAAAACACATAAAGAACTGTTGTACATTTATGCGGTAAAGTGATGCTTGTAGTTTTCATCTCAGATTGAAATTTTTTCCTCTATAATTTACGAAAAATCACAAAAGTACGGAGTTGCCGTGCGAGTGACTTGTAAATTATAATTCTTTAATTATAATCTCGGCGAGCACTCGACGCGATGTGGGTCGATGCCAAGACAGCAACGTGAATTTGCTATACATGTAACATCAAAGATATTATGCACACTATAGCGTGGCATGGATTAGCAGGTTATGTGTATATGGCCCACTTGTGGACCAAATCCTTAGCTGTGAAAAGTTAAAAGCCGACTGCCCAAGTGCGACTTTGACGATATTTGGGGCCTGTATAATGTCAGCTAATCCAATTACGCCGTCATCACCTCGTCTGTACGATTTCATCATTTGACCATTACGCTAAAAATTGCAAAATAGAAGTGTCTGCGAATTGGCCCTCATTCAGAAGTAAGAATGACAGCGGATTGTTCAATATTGGCACTTGGTGCAGGGTTGAAATTGTGGTGGCAGCTAAGTTGAACAATTTTTGACACTTATTAAGGTGCAAGCCGGAGCCCTGTCCGCAGTAGAAAAAAATGCTGAGTCAGCACTGAGCTGCTCGAGCCGACAAAAATTCACGTAGGAGAATTTCTAAAAGAGCACCATTCTGCTTGGTCGCACATGGGCCTGGAACTATATTATACTGGAACGGTTGTTTATTACTTTTCTAATAAGAAGAAACGCCGCCTGTGAGTTAGTGTGATGTTCTTTACGTACCAGGTTTACCACCATATTAAAAATAGATAGCTTACAGTAATACTGTGCCGGCCGTTTACCATAATTACGCAGTGCAAGATGCAGCCAATTTTTTCGAGAACTCGCTTAGAAAAAGGGCCGTAGAATAAAACTCCACTGCAGGGTTTGAGTTTGATTTGGTTTACTCGAGAATTCGAATTACAAAGCGCACTATTATCTTAGTATACAGATCGTGGTGACGGAGATTATTCAAACTTAGATATTAATTTTGTAGCCCAGGCGCACTCCGAAGTCTGGCTTGGATGTGTACCTGAAGAAGAAAAATCTGGCTATTTCAATCCTGTAGTACAATATTTACTCTCACTTGATAAGCAGCAGTTTACACAATATTTTTCTAAAACATTTTTTTAGCTGATTGTGTGAAAGCTTTGCAATGTTATGGTTACATCTCTCTGAGTTCTAATGCTCTAAATTTTGAAGAGATGTCAGAAGCTTTAAGTGTGACGCTGGTTACAATCAACCGGCTTGACGAATAATTTTATAGCAATCTTTAATTCGATACACAGACGCAGACGTGCTAACAAAGATGCCAAAAACAACTGAAAGGTTAGCCCAGTGAACGCGTTCAAAAGGTAAACGTGTGAACTGACCTTTGGCTGTGGTATGAACCATAGGCAATGTGGCTCTCAAAACGCTACCACTCAAACTAAACCTATATATCTAAATTAGAGAGGTCTTTACTCATTACAATACCAAAAAATGGAAAGTATGAGTTCCTAGGTTAATCCGCCTTGATATAAACATGCTAATGTGAGTTCAAACAATGCACTCTCATGGTAATTTTGTTCTATACACTATTCATTAACTCCATAGGAACTCGATAGAAATTTATTTATCACAAATTGGTAAAATTCAAGTATGTTCATAATTAAAATTAGAGAAACCGGTGACGACAGGTTGCAATAAGCCTTGCCGCTTCTTGGATCAAAAAATTCTGATAACAAAAAAAGAGCAAGAAGGTAATCATAATATGAAGCACATTAGAGGCGAAGTAATTACAAAAACATAATGGTATCCCCGCGCCATACTGTGTACCCTCATGGCGTCCATAAGTCACACCCTGTACTCTCGTAGCACCCTCGTACCAAACAGCACAGAAACATGGTACCTCGTGTCATACAGCGTACTCACATGGTACCGGCATGCCTTTGGAAGCCAACGGAAGACGTGCCCTCGAGCCCGACCCCGTGCCGGCCGCTGCTGTACAGCATTAGCCCCGCACTGCCGGCTGCTCCACCGCCAAAGTCCCGGATGCTGTTTCCGCCAGCTCCCAGGTTGAAACTGCCGATGGGCTGCGAGAGAATGGTACTGAAGTTAATTACAATTACGACAAGGGAAGTAACTTTAATCGCAACCTTTTCCTTGTTTTACGCTTGTTAGCTTAGTGGTTGTCAAACACTATGGCTTTATTAAAACTGGTGGACGCGTGCGTGAAAAAATTCACGCAATAATTGATCTACATATTTCACTTTTCGCTGACTTACTGTTTCTACATTTTCTCACTCACGTTTATAAGCATCTCTTATTTCCTTCTGCAGTCTCTCTGCTTCAAGTCCTTCTTGTCACTGTGTCGCATAGATGCTTCATTGGTAGTTCGTCTTCCTTCTTTTACGTTTCCTATCCTCTTTCTTAATTAAACGTGCGTCTTTAAAAATAAAATTTTAAGCAAAGCACTACAATAAACTTGAATGCCTTTCCAGTCGGCTTATATGCAATGATAGTGAACCGTATCCTTGATACTGATTTCGATACTCAAATATCTGCTTCACTGAAGTGCTGGAATTATGGCCTCTGAAGCGAAATCTGCTCTCTGAGAGAAAGACAGTTAGCTGGAAGAATTAATTGTCTACTGCCCGTGAACTAATTCTCTTCTGGCCGTCGTGAGTGCAGAATTTATACGTCGTGACCTGAGAGAAAAAGGTATATAATCGGACTCCAGAAGGTGCATACGTATTTCCGATTTTCAGAAGTGTTTCATGAATGAAATGCATTCAGTTAAAGGGCTTCACCATCTTCTGCAACCTGATCATCGATCTCTACGAAAACGTAGCTCAATTACAAAATCTACAACCTGGCCTATTTTTCGCCTATCTGTTTCCTTAAGAGCGGATACGAAATAAATACACAGAGTGTATTATTATATGAGGATGAATTTTCCGTATAAGTCTATATGTATGTATTCATATGTATTCCTGTACTGTATATCGGCATTTATGATACTATTTTACCTCTGCTTCCCTCTGCGCTTTGAGGTACTAAATTACGTTAAGGAATACACACAGAATTTGAATATATTTTTAGTGTAATATTCCATATGCTGTTCTCTGTTTCCACAGAATAAATACCTATAAAGACAGCTATCCTCTTTCCTTCGAAGTTCTTTTTAAGCGCTGCATAGCCTGAGATGATAACAGCTTTTGCAGTAGTGAATATCTCTACCGAAAATTTTTATCGACCCCATGGAGCGCTGCTCTCTGTGGACTTTTCCCAAGTAAAAACTCGCCAGTTTTGAGATTATAAAATGGAACCGGGGTCTAAAGATATGGTCTGGAATTAGAACAAGTGGCTGCACTGCTCCATACATGAGGTACTCACCGCTCCTGCGGGCTTCATGTTGCCTTTGGAGTCGAGGAAATGGTTCAGGCTGGACATGATGATGGTGAATCTGGAATAAAATGAAATATTTAGTTATAGATATTAATCTTATCCGAAACTTGTAGTAGGGTTTCAAATTGTACCATACCAAGAACATAGAGCTAGGATAGTGGCAAACACCCAATTCGAAGATGCACCAAGATATTCACTATCTCATTAACAAAACAATAAAAGTGCATCAAACAATTAAATTGTTGGTAAAAATCGTAGAACATGTTTGAAATTTTTTGGCCATATTGGTAAAACCCCCGAAAGGAATTTTTGCTTGACCCAATACAATATGCTATCTCTATCACTCTAGTAATATTCTAGATAGGACAGGAAAAATTAATCCTTGAATTCAATTCACACTTTGGATAGGTGTTTAAGATGCTGTTGTTGATTACACAGCAAATATCAGCTAGTTTCTTTTGGAAACACATGTCAACAATAATTTACCAACATTTACGAGAATAGTTAACCATTAACGACATCTTTATATAACTAAAGTCCGTGGTGATGCCACGAAATAACTAGTTAATAATTTAGCCACACATTATCAAGTGTTAGCTGCAGCTTAATTTTCACGCGATACTAGTCCTACCAGAAGCCAAAACTTGATACGGCGCCCCACTGTGCCGTCTTACCTAGGGTGTCACTAGAAGATGATCGGGTAGAGTTCTGAGTTTTGGTGCAGCTCCTGAGTTAGCCAGTCAACTGATGGAGATGTTACCCTGGTGCTGGCTATATATAGGTGGCTGAGCTTACAGTTTTTCTTTGTTTTCGTTGTAGGCGATAAGCATTTCGCAGAAGAGCTATTGCTGCATGTTACGATGGAAGTCAATTTATCCTAGGTACACATGTGCACCCTTGTCGGGCCTTCAAAGCTCCAGTTTCCGTCCTTAAACGATTATATGCACACTTGGGCCCAGCAATATGCATTTTCCTGGAGGCCAATGTAACCCAAAAGATGCGTTATCAAATAAAGTATTTCCGACCCAGTAATTTTCCTGATCTTCTCTTTTTTCAATGCAGTGCCGGCTATATATATATATACTCCAACAAAAATAATTTGTTTAATGCCGACCTTGCAGTGCATGACGGTCCTGTAGGAACAGTGTCCAGCGACATCACCGCGTATCTCCGTACATACCTGGCGAGAGCCGCGCTTCGTACGGAGAACAAAAGTATGTCGTGTGAATCCAGCCCTAAAGCTGTAGATAACACTTTTGGTTATACAAAGAGCTGTGCATCACGCAGAAGTATCGAGCGATGTGTTCGTTTGCACGAATCGCCCCTTTTGATTATTCCCTCAGTTGACAGAAGTTTGGGATCTGTGAGGGTAGATTCAGAGTTGAAGATTTGCCTTCTTGTGAGTACTTTTAGTGCTTTTTCGAGAGGATGACACGGCTACAGAAAGACGTTACCGTTGGATCAGAGTGTGCTGAAGGTGTGTGAGGCTCGACAAATGTGTACATATATTAATTTTTTCGTCGTTACCCCGTAGTCAAACCGACGAAGCTCATTAGCTATATGACCATACTATGTTAGTGAACGGCCTGTTATACCGGGGCCGCACGATGCTATCGCACGCACAACTTGATGCAGGGATGTGCAAATCGTACCTCATTTATGCTACCGTGTCTGTGTTACCGAATTTAAATATCAGATTAGATAGCTCGCGGTACGACCAACGAGCCCATTCCCAGAAAGCAAGTGGGACTGACGCTCGCGCTCTCTATGAACTATTGCCATACAAGTCAAAATCATGGAGATATCTGAGGAAGAAAAGGAGACGAACAGAATGAACTCGGCCAAACAGCTGTTCATGAAAGCACAATTAACTGCTGCAGATTCGCGGTGTTAGGGCGAGATAATAAAATAATATGAGATGTGATATCAACGGAGGTTTGTGGCTTTGTTAAACGATACGATACTGCGACTTCTCGTACAGGCTTGCAACATTTCTGAACACATCGCAGCCCATTGATTCTTCTAACGATGATTCAGGAACTGTCCGCTGCCACGTCAAAAGTATATTGTATTTCCCCGATGATGTATACTCCAAAGGTTCGTGGCTTTCATATATTGACGAAGCATATTTATCAATCAACGTGGACCATGTTGAAGGTAAACTGCATCCTGCTGCTTTCGATAAAATTAGTAGCCCTTGGATAAAGCAACGGGCCCATTATTTCCCAAAGATGATCCAAAACCTTGACGTTGAAGAGGTATAATATTATGTTCCTTAATTGTTCTTTCCTTTGTTCCTTCCTTCCTTAGTTCGTGCCTGCGGTGCACGACCGTCACGCTCTCAGTTTTAGATAGGAGAAAATTATGATGCATTGCATGCCTCAGACGTCCAGAGGACCTATTTTGCTAAGGAAGCATATCCTTTTTTTTTGGGGGGGGGGAGCTGCTCTCCAAATCATAGAAAAAGCTGCCACAATTAGAAATTAAACTCTCTGTATGCTGAAACTATTGAAAGTTATGCAGTACTAACGATAATTAGACCATAAAATTGACTTGCTTTAAAATATTCTGTTCTATGTTAACCACTTTGAATCTATGTATAGTCGATTTGATTTGTGCTACGTTAATTGGGATGATGCGGACAGAAAACATGAAGTGCGGCCGGTAAATTGCAGTTCATTAGGTTAGAAAAAGTGTATAGGGATAGATCAAGTGCACATGTTAGTCTGCAGCGGGTGCCTTAGATAAGATGAGGTGCGTCAGGTGAGGCAATAATAATCAGATCATCCGCTTTCTTATGGATGCTCATATAGCACTTGCGTCTGGTAATACTAAGTGTGTAAGGTAAGATAATGCGCTAGGTAACACAATGTGCTTCGGATTACGTCATATGCGATGCATTAATTGAAGTTGGTTGGCATAGAGCTAGAGGTGCGTGTGTTAGCGTTGACAAGGTGAACTGAACAAAGTTTGTAGGATAGACGGGATGCGTTACTGTGGACAAAGAGAGTTATGGTGTAAGAGGCGCGTGCTTTACAGACAAGATGTGCGCGTTTTGGTAAGCAAGGTAAAGTCAACTTTGACTGCACCCTCCACTGGGGTATCCACAAGCCCTGGTTCTTGCGGCAGACATTGGTCCAGTGGCTCTAGAGAAGTAAGTTCAGCTGCAGTCGATGAAGGGTAGCTATAGGAACTATGGCGCCGAAACGGAAGGTTCAACGACCCGCCACCCTCTACCCTGAGGTAGCTGAACCCCGATAGCTATGCGCCAAGTGCCATGAAAAAGATCTTGCCTGGCCTGGGAACGTTCTCGGGATATCAACACAATTGCGCAGCGCGCAACGTCCGGTGCTGCCGTGGGTATGCGACCCGTGGGTGTGTTAAAATGGGCAAAGTGTGCCAGAGTAGATGAGATGCGTTGTTAGTAGATGAGCTGCAGTAGAGCAGAGGTATCTTGGAGTAGATAAGATGCATTAAGCTCGATGCCCACGCGCCACATCCTTCGGCGTTATCAGCCGCGATCGTGACTATGCACTGACATAATTGAATAAAGCACAAAAAACTAAAATGTAGAATCCTTGTGAACTTAAACTCGCTCATAACTTGGGGATACAGCCCCGAAACTTCATAACTGGCGGTTACTATAGTGTAAGAATTGCACCATTTTGAAACTCTAAAAAGTTTTGGGACAGTTTAATAATGCGCAAAATGTAAACTTGACAGGGAGGCAGCAACCGAATTAATAGAGTTAGGCCCTTGCTGATGTAGCAGAAGAAAGGTGTACGTGTCCACTCGACTTGAACGTGAATGAGGCTCCTCAAGAGTCGTAGCTCAAACAACCCTAGCAACATTCTGCCAGAAGAAGAGCCGAGATTCAATAAGACTTTGACCACCTCATGGAATGGAGGGCGGCGTGGCGTATGAGCAGCAATGTCAATAAGCTTTCGGTCGTGTTGGACTGCAGGCGTTTAAGTCAGCATTTAATAGCATTTTGTCGGATTTCCTTTAGCAACGTTTCGGGCTTCCCGGTGTTGCAAAGTGCTTCATTTGGGTTAAGCAACCTGTCCGTGGGAGCCCGAGTGTGAAGTTTTAATAATAACAATAAATGTTTCGTTACGCACGTAGAATAATTTTGACGACAGTACAGGATTGTCTGGTATACTTAGTAAAAGCGTGAGTAGGTCAATGCCTTAAATGCCTGCGCTGAATGTCATTAATGCCTTTGAATGCTGCCATAAATGCATATGAATGGCGCCACAAATGTCTGCATTGACTGTCGTTAATGCTTACATATGCTGCCATAAGTGTCTGCTATAAATGCCTATTATTTATAAGCGTCTTCGCGTCCGGTCTCTAGTGATGAACATCTTCATGAAACGTTCCATGATTTTGCAGAAGACTGAGATAGGACTAATTAGTCGATAGTTACTAGTTACTGGAACTTTTAATCCTCCTTCCTATGTATCGGGATCACAATAGCAAGTTTTCAATCGTGTTAAGCTTCTCCGGTGCTCAAGGACCGATTGAATATTTTGAGCAGTGACGCCGTAATGACTGGTGCCATTTCCGCAGAATATGAGGGTTTTAGACACATCCAGGTGAGTCAATTCTTGAGCAACCTCAAAATCCTTTTAAAAATAATATATCTCTGTAAGAAACTTACATCAGTGCTGGTTTCGGAATATTCGTAACATATTCAACGGTAAAGACCGAGTTGAACAATTCGTTCAGAATAGTAGCTTTATCTCTTGGGTCATTGGTGCTTCCACAGTCGGGTAATTTGAGAAGACCTACGGCTGCTTTATTGAGTCGTTTTTCATTTACCTAGCTGTAGAATGCCTCTGGGTTGCGTTTTGCCTTAGCGGCTATGAAAACTTTTTCTCTTTCTCTTGTTTAGTAATCCTGACTTATCTCTTAGCTTTCCGACAAGCCATTGTGCGATTGTATCTGTTTTCCTCAGTTTGATAAGTGATTACGCTTCCAGGCTTTATAACACACCTATACCGCTTGACAATACAATTTTTGACGATCCTGTTCATCCAGAGGGGATCATTGCTGATATGGATGACAAACGAACTGGACATCCTCACGCGAAGTTTCCCGTACGATTATATAGTGCACGATGTGACCTAGCATTATAACCCGCATATAATTTTACAGAAACATTAAAACACCTAAATAAACGCTGGTGCTTGTTTACATGCCAACTGAGTTAAATCTCTTATGGCTGATAAATCCGGTGGGCAAAAATTGCACTTAGAATTTGCTTCAACTCCTCATCATTGAAGCAAGTGGCCAATTTCTGCTCTGGATAGATTCAATTTTGCTGTTGCAGTACAAAGAAATTCTTGGCAGTAAATATTGAAAGGTGGCAGGCGCAGGCAAGATGAGAGACACAGTGAGAGTCGCGCTTGTGAAACAAATCTTAGTAAGCCTTTCTGTCTCGAAATTCCAACTCTTATGTTTGAATAAGTGTTGAGAGATTTAATTTTGTATGTTTACCTGAGAATATAAAATATTCAATTCTTTAAATAAGTATATACATTCTGGTTTTTATTATCGAGTGCTGATGTACAGTACATGTGAGTGCATGAGACCGTAATTATTATTGGGTGTGATATCATCACTCTTGGGTACGTAGAACGTGTCGCCATCAATTTTGATGGACAGGTGCATTAGCTTTCAAAAATACGACTATATTGCTGCACGTTACGTTTGGTATCTTATCTACTTAGTTCTCTCGAAACGGCGCCGCATTCCCGGTCCTGCTCTGATAAAGAGGCGCCGCCGAAAACCATGGCGCAAGTGCTATTGTATAGAGCTCACCTTTTCAGACAACCTAAGTGATATGAATTGGAACTGTAATCATCCCGCCCCCCCTCCCCCAGCTTCTCTTGTCCATTTTGCCAGTCATGAGACGGCAGGACGTTCGTTGGACATGCAACACTTCATGTCTCGCCGGCACCACCAGTTTTCCTCCTTTTTTCCCCCCCAGCATTGCTACTCATTCACCCACCAGACCAAGGGACCGTTATATGCGACAAGCCAATATTTCAATGCGCATAAAAATGAAGGACTGTGATGAATAAATTGCTCCTTAAGTTCTTTTTCTTGCAAGCAGTAATGTAGAATTGGTCATTTCTCTTGCGGTAACGGTTATATATATAGCCAGAGGCAAAGCTGTGAATATACAGAAATTCTTTTTTCTCCATTGCGAATGAATTGCCGCTTTAGATCGGTAAAGGCGAGCTCCTCTGTAGTTTTTGTTATTGATCCTGTATGGTTTTTGGATTTCACTATCAGTATTTAAATCTCACAGTTAGCTTTTTATTTTACTTTTATGTTTGCCCAGGAGCTATTGAACTTCAACCTTTGGTGTTGCTCTAACCACAGTACACAAATAAAAAGCATGAATGGTCTATATCTCAAGGTTCAATCTACAAGCTGTCATTTGACATAACTCTCTTGTATATATTATAACGTATACATTCATGGGAGTTGCAAATCGTGCTTAGGCAGAGTATTCACTAACTCGGCAAATAATACTGTTTGTAGGAAAAGAGAAGTTAGTTTCTGATACTAAGAAGTTAATTCTACATGGGTGCTCCACAAACCCATTCTAATAAAAAAATTCCAGTACCTAAATGGTCAAAAGACCAAATATATACATATATCAAGAGTCGAATCAGGCAATTGATCCAGAGTGTTACGCTGCCATCATTCGAATAGTCTACCCACTAAGCCACCTGATCAACCTTACTCGGGCTGCCCTACTTCCCTGCAAGTGGTTTTCTCTCCAAGATATACAGTTATGCTTACAAGAACAGAAAGAATCCTTGATACTTTAAAATATGAAATTTCTTATTAAATATAATAATAAGGAATTTCATATTTTGAAGTATCTACAATACACCTTCAGAAAGAATCCTTCTAACAAAATAACTCGAGCACAACAGGGCTAAAATGGCCGTCAGCTCAAGGGGTGAATCGAACACGCCTTACGTATTCTCTTGATGGCTTGCATGCCGCAGACAAAACTCAGCATATTAATGTATAAAAATACATCACCACCCGCTCCACTGCGGGATTGTTGGGTGTTCTGGTGTTCGACGGCCACACCCTTCGGCGAGCCAATTTCATATCTCTTTGTTGCGTTATCGTCGCGGTCTTTTCCCAATTTTAGATGTAGAATAAATAACTAACTGGGTGGATGAAGCCTATTTGCAGTTGAAATTATCCGTCCAACAGGAAATTTCATGCGTAATAGTTTGGAATTGCTTGAGAATGACGACATGGTCGAGCGTGTATATGAGGGGAGCTCAGTACACTGAGGTCAGTACGAGTCTGGCAGCTATCGTTAATTGGACTTCAATAAAATCCCAGTCAGTTTGAGACCATAGAAACTGCCGCTTCAGCTTCACTTAAAAGCAATAAAGGAAATTCAGTAAAGAAGTACTTTTATTCCCCTGTAAAAGAAGTGGGATCACCTTATGATGTACCGTATGCAGCTGATAGCTTTGCAAAAGATTCTTCTCTTTAGTTCGAGGCCCCAGAGGGGCAGTACCAAAATGCCCCCTTGACGAGGGTCCGGCGCCAGTCCCCCGCTTTGGACCTCGCCCTCGACCACACGGGCCCCTATGGAAACCCTCGACCTGTCGGAATGGTAAACCATAAAGCAAGTTTGATTCCGGAGGATTGGACTTGAGGTCGTTCCCAACATAATTGACTTGCGATTGATATATGAAACTGGTTTTTCCGAAGTGGTAAATCGAGCGCTTAGAATCAAAATTTCCGAAAAGTTCAATACAAGAAAATTTGATTGTCTCAAAAGAATTGTATGAGTAGAACAAGCCCAAAATTATTGTCCAACCCATATATTTTCCGAAAGACTCTAACTTGCAAAATGTGTAACCAGACTAAGAAACAATCCTTTTTTTTTAGAAAATGGCGAATGAACAATAAGTAATCATCTGTTCGTCCCAATGTTCTTAATGAACTTACCACCTGTAAGTTTCATAAATGCCCGTTTACAGCTTTTTGAGTTATTTTAGTGACAGACAGACAATGAACAAACAGAAAAACTCCGATAAAAACATTACCGCCTTGGCGGAGCTAATTGAACTCTATAAAAACATGCGAACAAAAATAAAATCTTGTCATCCATCAGTTGGAGATTGCATATAAATGTTTCCATAAAGTGGAATTATTCACTAATACTATTTTCCCAGAATATTCTTCATCCATCTAATATCCACTGTATGTTTCATATATCTTTCAAAAATCATGATAATACCCGTCTAAAGTGAGAAAAATATATGTTCGACGCATTTCACTATTTTGCATTTGAAGTAACTAGAAATGATCAACGTTTCCTATACAACACGTACGGTAACAGAAGACAGTATTACAGTCGCGACTAGAAACCATCTACGCAAAAAGAAATGTGCCCTCTACCCACCAAAAGTAATTTACGGTTAGTGTTCCAAAGTAAACATTCTATTCGCTGTTCCACCGTACTGTAGAGTGAGGCGCTGGAGCTTGCGTTGAAGCAATGGCCTTGACGAGCTAACACTAGCTACTATACACCTTATCATCGCAGGTCTCAGTGCCTGACCAGTGTCGTTCTGTGTACGAAGAACAAAAATCTACAGTGTGAAGCCAGCTTAAATGCTATTGATAACAATTTTACTTGGGCAAACTACTGTGCGGATGCACTTACTGCGATTATATCTTGTTCTCATTGTATACAACTTCATTAAGTATGAATGAGCGATTTGCGCATAGACAAGCAGGACAACTGCTGGGCTGTCTACCAGAAAATTCGTTCTTATATGTGATTTGCGTGATGTGCGCGGGAAGCAACGCCTCATTGCAGTATTTGGGTTGTTTTCCTACAGAATGTTGTAATATGCTATTAAGCTGCTTTGTGTTGGCAGTGCTTTATTCCAGTGGCATTAAAAAACTAGAGCACTTTATAATGCATGGGACATACCCTAGCCAAAAGCTGAGGAAACTCGCATATACGTAAAATATTTTGCCCAAAACCTCGCCTGCATATTCACACGTGAGAATGTCCCATGGTCGACTGACGTCGAGCTCCGTTCAAACAAGCGATGCTGTTAATAAATAACGTGTAATGGCTACAGGCTCTGTAGCGCGCCAAAAATAAGTCTAACAAGCAGAATAATATCATAAAGCCACCTTTTGCCTTCAATTTAACCTTAAATTCAAAATTATGATAAAATATCCTAAAAATAATCAGCTGTCACGGCAACGAAAGTCAATTGAACAACGTATACGCAGGAAGATCGTAGATGTCATTGGAGGCAGTTTGTTTACAAAATTTCGCGCATTTGACTAGCGAATCGCGCAAAAAATGATCCATATTGAAATTTTGCGCAAAATTAGCGTGAGATGGCCGCTTTTTAGCCGTCGATTTGGTTGCGACCAAAACTCGGATACGCGTTGTGTTAGCTGGCTTGTGGTACAGGCATTTTTTTATTAATTACAGTGCATACCTCCGCCAAGCAAGGCAGTGTTAACGAAAAATTCAAACTAAGTCTGAAATCACAAATTTCCTCTTTATCATTGTCAAAATTGGGTGATTTGTACCTCTTGACCTTTTACTACTCATAACAATTTCTTTATTTTTTGTAACTTCCGTCTACAACTTTTTGTTTTAAGTACTGACAAACTCTATGGAAAACCTATAGTTCAACACAAAAAAGAAAAACCAATCATCGCTGAAGTTTAATTTTTTGTGTACATTAATCATTTTAATGGCTCAAAAAAATTTCATAAATATCCGTGCATACCTTTCTCAGTTATAGTTTTGAAAAATATTTAGTCAAACAGATGAAACAGACGAACCGATCATGGGGATCATCACCCAAAATATGATCATTTGCCCCTAGTACTATTATTAACAGTTCGTGTAAATTTCATGACGAGCCGTCCATACCATTTTGAGGTATCTTGGGATAAAAAGACACAGAAACTGGACAAAAACTTTTCCTCCTTGGCGGAGGTAAACAGTGCCACATTTACCATTTATATATGTAGAGGGGTAAAAAAAGAGATCATAGAGCGCCATTCCCTTTATAATGTAGATGGATTTTCTATGTATACGAATTCGCTTTATAGGGAATTTTTTAGTTCTGTAACTTTGGCGTACAGAGAGGACAGGTGTATAATATGCTGTGAGCAAAGTATTGCCTCACGATACGTCGATCCCTGCCTTCATTTCCATGACTCATCTCTCGCACCATTGTTGTCAAGTGATTTGTTCGTATACATACATAGGTAGATGTTGCCTGTGTCACGTGATGCTGCGCTCGCAGACCTCGCATGTTGAAATTACGAAGTAAATTTCACGTAGTTATTTTCTACTAAGGTCACATTTTCAGCAAATCTGAACAGTGCACATCATAAGTAGCCCCACACTAGCCGGTGCTTATGCCTGCTTGCTTCTTCCCAATAGACGCTTTCCTCGGGTCGCCAAGAACAGTTTGTTTTCTGTTTGCGGCCGCTGTCGAGGTATTAGCAATTTGTCACCAGCCCCTCATGCGAGGAGGAGACCCTCCAGTTTCGTGTGACCTATGACTTAAATAATCGAATTGCTGAAATAAATTGAAGGGCTAATGCGCGAAGTACAATAACACATTATCCTGGTCAAAGAAGCGATTAGGCTTGTAGGGACATATTGTCACATTTGAGTGTCTTTATTTATGACCAAACCTGTTTTTATCGAGTGTTTTGACAAATAAATTTCTATGGAATTTCAATTGTACTTGCGGGCGTTAGTTCAATAGGTATATTATAATGCCCTCCAATTGCACTGCAGGAGGTCCTACTGTATTTCGAGCACTACCGACGCAGCAACAATAATGAAACAAATAATATTGCATTAATATATCCAATACTGATTGCCATGTGCATTACGCATTGAATCCCATGATGAATTGTTCTGATGAGTTTTGTCTTGTCATGATCGCCAATCCCTAAAGTTCGATTAACCACTAGATTCAGGCTTTGACCATATTATACACTGTCTAGCTATACTTATAATTATCGTTCTTTTTCACTTAGGAATATTATACGATAAAGCCTCCTTGCAGCGAACAGCACGCCCGAGTAAGACATAACTGAAGGGAAAAGCAATGCGCCTCAGTGAGTAAACACTCACGAGGTCGAATGAAGGGCACCTTGCGTACCCCTGTGACAGCGCGTATGGCAGTAACGGCGCTCGGCTTGTTAATGAGTAAAAATACACTCTCACCACTCGCCCCACCCATTTTGAGTTACACCATCGTTCTACTATTATTTTGCTAGAATATGTGCATACAGAGTTAATAATTGCAATTATTGAAGCCTATTTCCGTCATGAAGGAAATTTTGCGCACTACAGTTTGGACCTGCCTGCGCGATGGTCGCGAGGATTCATCGCTTATATAAAGGGACCTGAGTAATATGAGGTCAGTAGGCATCTGGCGGCTATGGTTAACAACTTCGATTGGCAAATTGGAACTAGACGAACGACTGCTGCTGCTTCTTTAACTTTAGCTACGAACCCTAAACGAACTTTGGTGGAAATTATCCGCCTCAGAAATGACTTCTCTTCCAAACGCCGCCGTGGTTTCGCTGGCCACCGCCGAAGCGCTTCTCGCCCAACCGGTTGACTTTGCGAACCCTCATGCTGCTGCCCCCCCCCCCCCC
>LQNS02278173.1:452161-471485 GCA_001587735.2 Parhyale hawaiensis | reverse complement strand
CCCATTCCAGCTCATGGATGGTGCCTTCGACAGCAAGTTTCAGAACTTGAGGACCCTATATGAGGATGAAGACGGCGAAGATGTGCGGTACGACATCCGCCCACAACTTTTTGAGTCATCTCAGTGACGGATACAGACAATAACTGACGAATACGATAAAAACATATCCTCCTCGGAAGAGGCATACTCATATAAAAAGACACCAAAATTCATAGGTCAGCCATGTAAAAAAAAGTTAGATTATATTAGATAGTAGATAGTAGACGGACCTAGAGGCCTATTCCCATAGAGCATCCGGGACGTACGCTCCGGCCCTTTATGAACTAGTGCCATCATGTCAAAGTCATAGAGACATCTCAGGCAAAAAATGAAAAAATAAACTCAGCCCTAGAATTCGTCATTCAAGCAGATTCAATTGTTGTTGCTAGGAATTTAAAAGTATCAATAGAACCGAAGACACTACACTGTTGTGCAATGTGCGTACGTCAGTACGGTGCACAGTGAAGGAGAACGAAGGGGAAGAACCAAGCTAAGCCCTACATGTTCAGTGACTAGTCAAAAGAATACGGCAGGTAAACCCCAACATACCTTGATTCACAACGTGAACTAGAAGATTGGTACTCATGGGACGTACACATTGCATGAGGCAGCTTATCTTAATAACGAAATTCTTATTTGTAATTTTTTTTCCAAAACTGAAAGTACAAACAATTCTAGTCAATATTTTCGTCCTAGTCAAATTTCCCTGTTTTGCACTTCATATTAAGCCTCGAATTTCCATCATGCCTGCACTTAAAATGCTTATCTCAGTCGTCCTCAAAATTCTATATTATTCTAAAATATTTTAGTGTCACTAAAAGGAAACTGTTCTTTACTCCAATTGAGTATCTGATTTCGTCTATGGATCCTGCAAAATTGTTCTGCCACCAAAGGATTTTTACTTGCATCTTCATAAGGACTTTGTTCCGGCCACCAAAATAATGGCAGGTCCACTCATCGTAAGTAGTTCTTGCATGTTCACCATTCATATTTCACGACTGCTTTATCTCAGTTCTTCAAGGTTTGCAAGTCGGCACTGTGCAATAAAATACACATATTATTCTTAAAATTATATACTGGAGGTCGGAATGAGAGTCAGTTACATACAGGTGGAAATACATATATGATTGCACGTAACTGACTTTCATTCCAGCCTCCTGCACATTTTTTTAAGAACAATATATATATTTTACAGCACCGTGCCAACAAATATGCTCATGACTGTACTTTCAATAACTTTCTGTGTCAAATTTTTTTTTTAACGTTAAACTTTAGCGATAAGCTATTATGTCATCCCCTTGTGTGTACTCAATAAAATTAATTGATTTATTTACGTACGTTTAAACTACCGCACTTTTGTGTCTCCCAACCCTCGGCTCTGAGTGATTCATCTATCAACTTAGGGTTTAGGTATTGTAATCTTTTTTTCTACTCTAAACATCTCTTGCTATCCTACGCCTGATGACAAAAGCATGCGGTCTTTTCTAGTCTTCTTAAGACCCACTTAGATATGAGGTGCCTGATTGTGTTTCTCGAACCCCCACGGATCTACTACCACAACTAAAGATACCTGCAGCCACCTGCTCTGCAGCGGCTCTTCCTTACACAAGACACATGTCTTTTTTTATCCTGTCTTGAGGGCAATAGCCCATAGAGGGCCGAAGCCTGAATCTCGGTTCCTCTCTGGCATGCGCCTGTATGCTCTTCATTGCTAACCATCAAAATTAATCATTAGTTGGTACGAAGCTCTTCAGTGAGTAATATTTAACCTAAAGACACTTTGTTCAATCCCACAAATTCGAAAAAAATATAGAGTCTTGATCTGTATTAAAGACTGGTTAATATACCATTACCTGCAAATTACCCAAGCAGAAATGTTAATGAGCGCTGATGTACCTCTTCCTCAGCTATCAACCCAAGCCAGAGAGGCCTATGTGTTTCCTCTGGAAGTGGCTGTACTAGAGCGGACTCAGCTGTACCTCATGGAGAGTACAGTGGCTTACATTCTACTTTCTGAAGTCTTTTCTGCGCAGCTGCTTTACGGAACTGTGGACTTCGTGCGGTTCTATGGACTGGAGATTGGAATGATTCCAAAAACTGTCTTGCATTACTTCTCTGGAAGATGGACCCACAGGGCTTGGACCATTGCCGAAATACTGACTTTGCACTCATCTTTCATGAGCGTTCGATGTAAAATAAACTTCGTGTAAAGCAGTTTTGACGGATTTTCTCAAAGTTATAAAATTCCGTGATTTAAAATTTCTAACGCACAACATTGAGCGTCTCATATAGGCTATTGGCCGTGGAAACTTCATCATCTCAACACGCCACTGGCAATGGAAGCCAGTAGCTAAGATAAATTGGCCATCCGTGCACTATTCTGTAGATACATTTCGCTAGTAACAAGTACTTGCCAATTATTTGTCAAAATTTAAAAACAATATGCAACCGCGAAATGAAATTTCCCCTTAGAAAAAAGGAAGCTTCCTCCAGAGCATTCCTGCCCAGTAGAATTTCTTTTACAACTTCTGTTATCTTGAAATTGTCCTTCTTTGTACTTCACCATCAACTTCACTAGCACTTAGTATCTCACTGCTACCTGCGATCAGCTGTGCCCTATACTATCATGTTTGCGCTTACTTAGATGAACCGCTACCAGAAGTACTAATAGTTAAGGCCGAACATTGATAGGCAATCCAATACTGTAAATGTCGCAGTACGTTGATAAAATTAATGATCTATGATTGCTTTCTATTGATTAGTATGAAGCAGTGATGCGCATTGGGGTCAGAGGGCCCTGGCTCCACAAACATATTGAATGACAAAACAGTTGGAAACACAAAAATGCTGATAAAAGAATACGTCCTAAAATAATAATCTTTCAAAAATCCAGGTCCTGAAGTCCCCATAGAAAAGAACCTTTTTCTCAAAATTGTTTCCAAACGAATGCTAAAGGACCAGCATCTCTTGGTTCCATTTTACCGTTCAGTTTAACATGTGAGCAGTGATCTCGTCTTGCTTCAATGCGGTTAAATGGCTGCAAATATGAAGTAGTTGGACTAGGCTTAAGGAGCTCAGTAATGACTTAGACTGTATGGGATATGCAGTGTTGTCATGCTGATATTAGACAACAGACCCTGAGCAATAACCTATGTGTGACTACGGAAGCTGCACTAGAGATTAGCTTCCCATGACTCACCCTCGATTAGGAATCGGTTTCTGAAGAGATAACTTTTTAGTGTGAGTGCGCTTTCATTCTGGAAACATGGACAGTGTAGACAACAGCCCCCTAAGGTCACTACCATTGTTTTGTTTAAGCTCTGAATTACACTGTAGGTGAGCTGGCCCGACCCTTTCAAAGAGACACGAGACGATGCTACTAGTAAAAAGTAACTTTTTTGAAAACATGAAACAAACGTTTATATTAGCAGTTCTTAGTCAGAAGTAATTGTGTGCTTAATTGATGAGTATGTTTTGTTAGTGAAGAACGCCAACTTACTGGTAGAGTTGTGCTTCGTATAGCTGGTAAAATTTAAACTTGAAGTCTAGAGTAGTAAAATTTTTACTTCTCTAGCTATTAATTGCCCACTCTTTGTAGATTTGGTACTTAATATAATTATTGCTCTTAACTACATCAGATGGAATCTTGGCGCTCTCAAAAGTTTTAAATGCTTTACAGAGCCTAGCTGCGAAGAGCCTAAGTCACTAAACCAGAAGGGTCTTATGGGGTTTTAAAGTGCCTTAAAGACGGTGTATGGCTGTCAGCGTGACACTTCAAATTCAAAATCATCTATTTCTCCCCGTAGGAAGGTGTTCATACAATAGTTCTATTACAATACATGTTCAGTACACTAGTGTAAAACAATAAGCAAGGAGTCTCACTCTCTAGGTTAAGAATTGACTGTACAATTCTACTTCACAACCTACTGTTCGTACAAGAAAAAAAGAAAAGAATATTTATTTCTTCCCATAGGCACAATACTTGATTCAAAGCAACTGGAGCCAATATGACTAACACGTAGATGAAATAAAAAATAGCTATAGCTGTTCTTATCACGTTGATTCAATGTGGCTTCGGCGTGACGAGTTCTGCTCTTACACGTGATCTACGTGGTAACCACGGGCGCCCAGCTAAATACCACGTGATCATCGCATTACGTTATTTAAGAAAATTATGTTGGACTAACGTGATGTAGAATAGGTATAATATACGGGGCCCCACGAGTACCGGCCGGGTGCTCATCCGCTCCCGACTATAGCGGGAGTCAAAGAATCAAAGCAAACTGACAGCTGCGCAATTCGCCTTGACGATTAATATTCCTTATAAACATTGGCCTTCAGTGAAACATATTCAGGAGAAAATAGATGTCTACCACGTGCAGCGCGTTTGATGTATATGTTGATGGATTTATAGTTACAGGAACTAGGTCACGGAATAAACCCCACTGCATCAATAAGGGATTCTGCTTCACCTGTTGGTGGCCGTCTTCTCAGAGTAAATGAACTACCGATCTAACTGAAAGCCACTTCGCAAGGTAGTCTTAAGTCCTACGTTTACACTTACAATATTTCGTTGGGTACTTACAAACAAAAATAGCCGCAATGATCAGATAAATAGGTAAAATGTTAGCTGTCATCTCAGTTAGCATAGTTATAGTGTCACGAATAAAGTTTTAACATTTGAAGTGAAGAACATCAACTGAAAACGCGATGCTTTCTTTTATCGTTAAGACGGGTACTACAACACGTGCGGACGCGGTGTAGTACGAACGCAGGGCGAAAGACTGCCGTGTGGCACGTATTTAAGTAACACCTCCTGCCAAAGAGCAATCACAAGTTAGAGACAGACCGTAAACAAGCTTCCTTTGTTCTCCATCACCACGGACCCACAGCAGGCTAAACAAGCGCTGAACAAATACCAATAGGATTCCTGTGCAATAGTAGAGCCATGGGGAACCCGAGTTAAATTATAAACTCACTAGGCTTGAATTTACACGTGCAGACTCTGGCTTTCTCTTGGCACACCAAATCCGGTTTTAGACGTTAAGCCAAGTTGATTACCTCCGCCAAGGTGGTTATGTTTTCGTCGTGCTGTCTGTCTGTTTTTTTGTTGTTTGTCTGTCCGTTTGTTGTCTGTCTGTTTGTTGTCTGTCTGACTGTTTGCCTGTCTGTCTGTCACCAAGATAATTCAAAAAGTTGAAAACCGATTTGGACGAAATTTACAGGGATTGTTAGGCATAGTAGGAGGAACAGATGATTAACTTTTTGTGAAGAAATGTCCATCCGTTTGTTTGTTTGTCTGCCTCATTTTCTCAATGCCATAACTCAAAAAGTTATGGATAGATTTTGATGAAATTAACATGAGCCATTAAGTATATAACAAAGAATAAATGACCAAACTTTTGTAATGATCCGTTTGTTCGTTCGTTTGTCACTGTTTTTAATTTTATTCTTCTTAGCACAATAACTCAAAAAATAATGAATGGATCTTTATGAAATTTATAGGGGTTGTTAGTAATGTTGAAAGACATAAATTATTAAATTTTGGTGCAGATCGATTTGTTCGTTTATATGTTTGACTCATGTTTGTCATAACGTTTGTTAGCAGTATAACTCATAAAGTTATGAACGGATCTTCAAGAAAATTGCTGTTATTACAATCAAAAGACACAAATGATTAGATTTTGGGGTTTATACAAAGAAAATTAGGGCTTCAGAGCCAATCTGAATTTTTGCTACCGATGCCTCGCTTGGCGGAGGTATGCGCTCTCAGAGTGCTGTAGTTATATATGCTCATTTATTAAGTTACTCTACCTCCACCTTTGGGGGCGGCAAAACCAGTGATGCAATTTTCGTTTAATCCCAACCCATCTTATGGGTTACTCATCAGGGCCCTTTGAGGCGGCTCGGGTCTCGTCTGTCTACAAAATACATACTAGAGCCTGTTTCATATGTGTACGAGCCCATTGAACCTGCAGTAGCCTATACTTTCCCTCAGGAAATCTTACAGATGCAATGGAACTCAACGTACGGTCTCAATTGGTTTTTTGACGCATCGGGGAAACCAGCATTGTTATTGCTTCAGTGTGCTTTCGAAGAGCTTATACACTTGGTTTTAATGTCAAGCTTTCGATTTCCCCTACTGGCCTTTGTTTTTGACTGGGGATATCATTCAAGAATCGTTGGACTACCTTAACATGTCATGTGGACATGCAATTCTTGCAATGACAGCACACGAATGTTCTTTCACAGTTTTTTTTTCATAATGAACATCTTTTTGGCATCCGAAAGCTCTTTAGCGCGTCCCATATTAAATATTAGTTTATTGAACCAATATCGTTACTCTCCTTCAGGTGTAAAGAGCTAGGAGAAATGAATATTAAGGCCAGAATTTCACAATGAAAGATAAACAAATGCTGTCAATTGGTCTATGCACCGTGTGGTACACTTCATTTGAATATGAGACTAGTATTTTTTCTAAAAAGTACTTCACCAAATAGATAAATAAATTAGACGGGACTATTATCGTGGATCGTAATGTAGTTTCCTTGTTATAAAATGCTGGCAACGGAGCTCAGTACGCAGATGCACCATCGCCCCATCACTACCACTCCTCTTTTGTTACATAACGTTCTGTAGCTTCTGGCAATCCCTTGCACCGCTTCCGCGAAGAGGCGGTTGTGCAGTTCTTTTGCTGCTCTGTAATCCCAGTCTCCTTCTCCCAGTGCCCCAGGAGTAAATAACCATATCCCGAGAAGCCAGTTTGTTGTTCGAGGATTTTCCGCCCAACGGAACGTTTGGTGTAGGATGGTCAGAAGTCGAGGTGGGAATCCCGGTAGGGATCACCGGTTATATAAGGAGGTGCAGAACAGCTGAGGTCACTACGTGTCTGACGGTTGTAGAACACTGCCTTAACTAACAGCAGGGTCAGCTGAAAATCATACAAGCAATTACCGAGGCTACTTCAGTTTCATTTACGCATTATACCTCGATAAATAGTAAAGAAATCAAGTGTGAATCCTCTTTCTCTGTGGTAGAAGATGTCTGCTATTAAGTTCATAGCCGTGGTTCTACTCGCCACCTTCGAAACTATTGTGGCCCAACCAGCTTACGTGACAAACCCGATGGTCGCTGCCCAGCTGATGGACAAGTCCTTCGACAGCTCGTTCCACGATGACCTCGAGGATGTATCTATTGATGACAACGGATTTGGAGAAGATGATCTGAGTCAGCTCGATTTCGAAACCGTCGGTGCACCGGAACTACAGCTGCCAAACATCCCCCTGAGGAGGGTTCGGCGCCAGTCCCCCGCTCTGGACCTCTCCCTGGACCACGACAACCGCCATGGAAATTCACGACCCGTCGGCAGGGTAAGTTGCACTGCTTGTTAGCTCTTCATATTGAGTGATTAAATCCAGACTCTCCAGCAAGAAAAACAGCATAGGTGCATATCGTACATGCTACACCACACAGCGAAGGGTTAAGCTTGTCCTTTTTATCAATTAGTATCTGGCGCTCTACCTAGATTGACGAAGCGAATCAGAATAGAAGTTCCAGACCAATTCAAGCTCATTCAATTGTCTCAATCAATGGGGCGAGTCGAACACCTCTTTAAGTTACAAGACACCAAAAGGATGCTATTGTCTCAAAATTATTAATAAAGCCACTTTTCGTCCACATTACTTTAAGATTCCTTACCACGTAATCATTCCACTAACAAGCCTCTTCTTCCTAAGAATAAGGCTAACGTTGCCCTCGTAGGCAAGGATTACCTTTCGGTAAATTAAAGTCCACCACAATTCCAGACACTCATGAATTCCGACCCGCTTCCCAGCGGTCCCACCGCCAATGCTCGACCATAATATTTGTTTTCTAACTGTGGTAACAATACCTTTGTTCGCAAGGAAATAACATAACAATTGGTATTGTAATTTCAACTGACATTGTAATTCTCGTTCCTGCTATACACCTGCTTCTCGTAATATGCGAATGAATAATAATTGTGACCAACGATAAATTCGCTCATAAGTAATATGCTTCTCGTAATATGCGAATGAATAATAATTGTGACCAACGATAAATTCGCTCATAAGTGACTTTGAGTTGCACGCTCGAGGCCATACCACAATGTATTATCTTGTCCTTTTATACTTCTTTACCGGATTTTTTAACATAAATTGTTGTAAAGAATCATTACAGGTGTGTTTTAGCTATGCCCTGGTGCAGTATTAAAAAAAAAGAGATAAGAGAACGTAACTCTCTTCAAATAATATAGGTAAATTCGATACAATTATGTGAATCCCTCTCATGCAAGGTTTTTTTGGGGTCTACAACCCTCGCATATAACGAGAACAGGTGTACTGACTGGTTAAATCGATCAACAGTGTGCCCTAACTTAATAACTCAGTACTAGTTCTTACGGATATTACTTGACTCCTATTAGTTGTTCTACCGTAAATTGATCGTTTTACGCATGTTATAACGGTCAAATTACATCTTCAGCCTCACGGGTTCCTGGACGTCAACGGTTCTGGCAACCGTAATGGCCACCACGTCAACCTTGGTGCGGGCGTGGGCACCGTGGCGTGGAGGAGCCGCAACAACCGACACTCGGTGGGGGTGGGCGCCTCAGTCAGCCAGTCCCGGGGCCGCTACAACGGACACAGGTAGCTACCATCGTACTGATGGTTGATAGGTTTATTACTAACAGACATGCATTACATTACAAATTTTGAAGATATTTAAAATTAGAGTTCACAATATAACATATCTGCTTAGCCAGTAGAAAACTGAATGGTATTGCATTACTAATTGTCTTCTAGCAAAAAGTAATTCTATGCTATAAGTGTACCAAGAGCAGAAATTAATTCTTTCTCTTATTAATTTTTTTTCCTGTAGAAATATCGCTTTAAATACTCTAGGGTTGTCTATTGTTTTCCATTTTCTGATAGTGCAACGAATAACTTAAACGCTATTATACACGATCTTAGTTTCAACCTAAAGCACGTTGTTTAACCTACGACTCTTTGAGTAGACCAATTACAACAAGTTTTTTCGGTGTTATCTACATCAGCATAAGCTAACTCGATTAATTCAGATGCATGTCATGGCGCAGCCACGGCTTCATCTTGCCCGCTATTAAGCTGCTCAAAAACTAACATTTTCAAACTGTTACAATTTTCACAGTATTGTAACTGCCAGTCATAAACTTTCGACTATCTTGCCAAGTACTGACTTCCAATTTCAGAACGATTTTATGTTTCCATTTTTGCCTTTTGGTGAAATATGTCACACCATAGAGCTCATGCAGTTTGGTGTAGTGTAGTCTAAGATCAAACTATAGTCACAGTCACGGCAACTTAGATGAATTCGGTAGATAACGCCGGAGAAAGTCGTACGTGAACATCCGATTTGATCCATCTCGCCTTCTATAACACGCTCCTCTCACACTGCACCGTGTCGGCTACAACACATCTCGTGTACTCTGACACACTTTGCCTACCAAACACACATTACCTACTTACAGAAACACACGTATCTCGTTTACTAGAAAAATTATAAACATTGCTCAGCTCCTTCCACCGCTTTTTGGGCGAATAGACAAACAAATATCTACAGATATATATACAAATATATATACTTATATCTTCAACGAAAACATCACCCTCTGACTCTGTTCGCAGGTGATAAAAATGTACCAGACTTGATGTGTATTAGGTACTAGACTCAACGATGTGAACACGTTGGGACCTCAGTCCGTCACCCATCAAATCCTTACCGTAGTGGACTGGATGTGGCATACAGAATACAAACGATGGCTGGGGCCACCAAAATTAGCAGAAACCCTGCCCTATGTGCCTAGGCAACTCGTGACAGTGGTTCAGAGCAGAGGAAATAACGGGAAGGGGACAGTTTGCTATGAACAGACATTTCCTTCAAACATGTCCTGACAGACACACAAACACAGAGTAAGCTGTACCTCCTCACGGATTACTCCAGGGCTGTAATTAGACATAGTGCATTGTCCAGTTCTCATTAGCTACTAATAAGCCATACCAGATTATTGACGGTGTTACTATTGCTCCACAGCTATCGGTCCAAGCCGAACGTCGGCGTCGGAGTCGGCTACAGGTGGCGATTCTAGAATGGAACTGGCTCTGACTCCTGAAGAAAACAGTAGCCTGCAATCTACTCTGCGAAGTCTAGTCTGCTGAGTTTCTCTACGAAAACAGTAGACTTCTTGCTATTCGATGGAGTGCAGCTTGGAGAGATTTAATACAATTGGCTTGCAGCCCTTGTCTTGAAATGGACCGCCTCTGCTTGCACGTTAACCGAACCTTAACTCTACTCGTTTCTATCAAAATTGTACTGGGATACACTGCGTAAACAAAGTAATTTGATGAATATTTTTCTAAGCTAAAACTATGTGTTTATGCAAATAATGCACCACATTAAGTGCCTGACGGTGTGCCGAAACGTTACTGTTCTGCCTACACGGGCTAAAAAATCAGCACTGTTGAAATGTTGCGATCTGCGGTCCATCTGCACGCCTCTCTGCAGGCATACTTTAATATTGCCTTCATATTTGTCGATCGTCACAGCTGAAGATACTAAATTAGTTTTTATAAACTCTTGTTCTCAATACTTAAATTAAGACTTTTCCTAACAATGAGAACTCCACTTAGCGGTTGCCAGATTGAGTTTTGTTTGAAATGAAATCACCATAGAAACGGTATATATAGTTTACTTACGTCCGCTAACAGCTTTACTGGGACGCTGTATGTGTTACATTGAATAGGCTACAACACATCAGAATAGAGGCAGTCTACGACGTTCCTAATATATTTATTTCGTGCAGACCAGTATCGTTAAAAATTGCGGATAGTGGCTGCTGGTATAAATTTGTACGTTTTTGAACTATATTTAAATCTTTTTTTAATGTTTATATCTGTTGCTTTTAGAATAGCAAATTATCTCATTACTGTACGTAGAGTAGTTAGTGAGGAAAGATGGCTCGCCATTGGTCAACAACGGTAATGTTAACCAAATACCAGCATGTATCCGTATTAAGATGAATGTGCAAAAGACATATGTGTAACTTATCTTCTTAACTTTTTCTTAATGAAAAATAGTTTAACATAAAAGAGTTCTTATTCCACCAAACAAACGAGATCAAGCATTAAGATACACTTCATCTTAAAAAATAGGTATAAAAATAATCGGAGAGAAAAGTAAATAAACGCTTCCTTTGTAATACCTAATCACTCTTTTGGAAGTCTCCATGGACTCCACAAAGATACCTTATATTTCAGTAGGATTTATATTGAGCATCAAGAGCACAATTCCATTTCTCTTTTCGTTTTTAAAGAACTTTTTCTGTTAGTCCCTCCTCTTCTTTCCCGACTTGCTCTCTATCGCACAGCTGTTCTCAGTTGATGGGTTTCTTACTTTTTGGCAAGTTTATATTTGTTTTGTAAATTAAAGACACTCTAATATTTATGTAGGATTTGAAGAACGTGATCATTCTACGCATCCTAAGCCTTGCCCACTTAACGACTTTCGTTGGCGATGGCAACCTAGAGCCAACTCAATTAATCCAACTGCGTACTCGTAGCCGAAACTTCAGCAAGATGTTTATGACAATCGTGTTTTGATTCCTAATTAAAAGTATCACTCTTGTAGATTTAAACTGCTCATAACTGGGAACTACCGGCGAAAGTGGGGCTTGCTTACGTGTAAAAATTGCAGAAGCGGCTTACATTTTTCACAGTTTTTTCTACAGTTAGCTTTTGCTCTAGCTGAAGCCTCGCCGTACTGTACATTTGAGGTGTGCTTGCGTACTTGGTCCGCTGCTGTTTGTTCTGTACACTAGTGGCATGCTCTCTTCGCTAGAGAACATGATGATCAGCTATACTGACATTACCACTTTCACAGCAGTGATACATATCCCCAGCATGCGTAATGTAGTCGCACAATTTTTAGATAGGAACCTGTCATGCATTGGAGCATGGCGCCGAGCCTAGAGTATGCAGCTTAATGATAGTAAGGCAAAATCTATGATTGTCAGTCGGTATCGGTCAATTTTACTGCTGCATCCCCCTCTGAAGATAGATGACACTTCGCTCCAGGGGTCTAGTTCTTTGGAGATTCTCCGTGTCGTCTTTGATGATAAGCTTACTTTTGAGCCTACATATATAGGGGACTGGTGTCATGTGCTTAGTACGGCTTCGCATACCATATGAATAGTTGTAATGTGCATTTCATACTTTTTATTCGAGAAGGACATTTTTTTAAAAGAGTGTTGAAAATATACTTTGTTTTCTTCAATTATACCAACAAATTCCTCCCATCATGATGTAGGTAGGACTTTCAATTTGAGAAATAAGTTCAAAAAGTCACAATCCTAGTGCGTAGGTATCGGAAGAATAGCTAAAATGAAAGCTGTCTTTTATGCTGGCTTAGAAAATTTCGCTAGTAACGTTTCAAATTTGAAGTGAAGAGCAACTAAGACTGCGATGCATTTTTATTTTTTATCGTTTACAAGGACACAGCAACGCCTACGGACGCGGTGTAGTACGAACGCGCAACGAAAGACTGCCGCACGACACGACCTTCAGTGGCAACTCCTGATAAAGAGTTAGAGATGGACTCCGTAAACTAGAACGCCTCGTGGCGTAAGATCAGCCACGAATGGGGGGGATCTGATGTGCTGAGCCATGAACTACAAATTCAACGTTGTCATTTTTATGGCCAGCTTACACAAAAGTTTTGGCATTTTTCAGATCTCAGTCAACCCTCCTGTCTGCCTAAAAAAGAATGTGATGATGGCTCAACTCCTGCCTGTTTTGGTGGACAGTCAAGGAAAAATACATACAACCGTAACCGGAACCAGTATCACCGCTCTTCCCTTCGCTCGTGGGTGACAACAATCTTTCATTGCACTGCATCATCCCTGTGCCCAGTGACAGAGAGCACGCTAAACAAACTCGGCATGAATAGCAATGGGGATCCCTTGTAATAATAAAGGCGTGGTGAAACCGAATCGAGCTTCGTGTGAGCTTATTGGGGGGGGGGAGGTCTTGGCTTTATCCATGCAGAGGCTCTCCTTTCGATCCATTGAATCAAGTGTTAGATGTTAGGCCGAACGGATGACTTTCACAACTGCAGAATGTCAATCATGTTCCACATAATTGCATTATAGGACGATCCATATTTAAACTGGGTTGGTGCAAATTTCTGTAGCGCGATTCTAAGTGGCGAAATCAACACCCCTGTCTGAAGTTCAAACAAGTCAAACAAAGTGAACTTAGTTTAACTCGCATTCGCCGTGCCAGTCGATGGCGCTTCTACTGTGTGAACTACCATCACCTACGATAATAGTCCGACTATTAATTTGTTTTAAAACGAATTTTTAGAGCAAATACTTGTCTAAAATTTTCATAAAACGTGTATAAGGTGCACAGTAATCTTACAATATTAGTATTTGATAGTCTGCCATTCGAAACAATGAAAAATTACCATTTTTCTCCAGATTCTCTTCTTCTGATAGACAAACCGAACTACGATATTAGTTTTATGTATTATAATGATAATGAAAAGGAAATTAAAACTAATAGCGTTGTTCTAACCAATCTAATGTATAACGGAAACCAAATTTATGAAAAGATCTATTGAACACTTATTCACATGACGCTGAACTGTCCCAATATAGAGAAAGGTCGGGACTTTTGGTTTCCTCTTATCAAATCTCTGCTTGTGACTGGGAAGATCAATCAAGAATCATTGGACTGTCTTAACATGTTGATCTTAATTTCTTACATTGGCAGCACCTGAAGATGTTTTTGCAGTTTCTTTATTAAAAAATAACTTTTCAGCATCAGTACATCCTATATTAAATTTTAGGCTATTGGACTAATATCATGGCTTTTCTTCATTTTTAAAAAAGCAGGACAAAGGAATATTACGGCCAGAACTTTACAATGAAAGATAAACAAATGTTGCCCAACGGTCTGTGCATCGAGTAGCACGCTTTAGTCGAATAAAAGGCTAAGATTTTCACTTATAGGAAATCTCAAAATAAAAAAAAATGCTTAGGACTATATCGTGAGTCGCCCTGTAGTTTCCTCGTCATGAACTGCAAGCAACGGATTTAAGTGCACAGCTACACCATCGTCCCAAGCCAGACGTCGGAGTGGGTATTGGCTACAAGTGGCGCTTCTAGAGCGGAACTGCTTCTGCCTCCTGAAGAATGTAGGGCCTGCAAACTATATACCCTTCGATGGATAGTCCGCTCAGCTGCAATACGAAAGGGTCATCTGCCTGCTAATCTATGGAGAATATCGTGGAAATATTCAATACAAGTGGCTTGCAATCCTTATCTTGAAAATGGACCACCATCGCTTGTATTTCAACCGAACTACAGCATGTACTATGCAAGTTTTCCGGCATACTCAGTTTAAAAAGTATTCTACTTCTACTTTTTATTTAGAGATACAATGCTGCGTTTATCAATTTTATCACCAATGCACAATGGTAAGAGTTTCATGACGGTAGAAAGTTGGTCATTCTGGCGCCAATGGCCAAAGTTCTATACGCTGCTCACAACTGCTGGCAATATGGACAGTTGGACACCTCTCTGCGATTACGCTCTACCACTGCCCGAATGTTCGGCACAAGTAAAAATACTAAATTTGTCCTTTAACAAAGCTCACTTTTTCAAAAGTCACGTTTAAACTTCCCATCAATGGCAAATTCCACTTAGCTGTTGACCATTTGAGTTTCTTTTGGAACGAAATCAACCGGGAAATAGTAGTTACTTCTGTCCACTAACAGCTTCACTAACGCGCTTGATGCGTCAAGCTGGGCCTGACGACACCACTTTCGCAAAGAGGCTGCCAGCAATGCTCATATATAGCTAGGTGTTATAATTAGTTCGTGCAGACCAGCCTGGTCAGTGCTGACAGAAATTCGTATATAGCTTACTAAACTACATATACGAGAATATTTTTTACGTTCCTCTAATTTATTTTCTTAAAATGGAGAATTATCGCACTGATGTACGAAGAGTAGTTAGTAAGGAAAGCTCTCTCGCCATTGGTTAACATTAATAATACTGGCCAAGTACGAGCATGTATCCGTATATTAACTGTGATGAAGACATAATTATCTAAGTTACCTTAAGTCTTATTCTCAATGAAACTCTTGTCAATACTCAGTGAAACATAGAAGCGTTTTCATTCTACCAAACAGATAAGACCAACTTTAACATATACCTGCTCCTAAAAAAGTAAATATATAAATAAACAAATACAAAATGCAATAAATAAAATCATCCTATTCGGTCCATAATCGAGTCCCATGTATAGAAGTCTATGGAATCCATTAAGACATTTTATTTTTATTAGGAATTGATTTACACTGTATACAGTTGGGTTCTACTGTTCGGTTTGGTTTTGCAGGATCTTCTTTTATTGGTCGTCATCTCTTCTTTTCCAGAGAACATCTTTCTGTTGAAAGGTTTCCTACTTTTTCTTGTAGTTTGTGTTTTTTTTGTATATTTTTAAGATACTGTCAAATATATGCAATATTCAAAGGGGGTACGTATATCATTTTACCCGTCCAAGCCTTCCATGCACATCGATAAATACATACACTACATCTCAAATCACGGAAAATTTAGAGCGAAATCTTTATATGGCCTTTATATTAACAACAAGTTGGCCGAAAATGTGTTAGATTTTGTATTTCTTGATATCGAAACATTTGTTTAGGAACCACACCGATATGAACGATTTGCGTGCGTATGTCTTGTGAAACCCTCAGCAAATAAATGCCCAACCCCATCCTAAGCTCTGGAAATAATTATACCGTCTATGTTGATGGAAGAGCTTGAGGGAGATCGCTCAACAGGCAAATGGAAGTTTTCTCAATTAATCGTACGGCTATTTTGTGGAGCCCTCGTAAACACAACTGTGTGTCTACCAACAAAGTTACTAAAATATTGGATCATCAAGTCAATTTACTCAGCAAGAATCAGTGTTTTTCAGATATCTCTTCAAATTTTGAGTGCAATTGAACTCCTAGAGCTTTTTTTGGGGGGAGGGGGTTGCTTTATAAAAAGTATTGCTACGCGATATGAAGAAACTCGCTCATTTGACTACCGTGTGAGCCCGTACTAAGAATTATTACAGCCAGCTGCTCTCACTGGTGAGTTCCTCTTGTTCAGGCAAATATGTAGTAATTCCTTCGACTTTTAATAATAACCTTAAAGCTCTCCTCACATTTATGAATGCCTAACGAACGCAAAATTGCTCTGCCGAACTCATGTATCCGTAGTTTCGATCAGAAGTTCTTAAGCCATTGTCACAGAGTATCCGATGATGTCCTCTAAAGAAATCGGATGTTTGCCTATGATTTTGCGATAGGGGTGTCTCGTTCCGTAGTTCTGTACATAACTTAAGTTTTTCACAGCATTAGCTGGCCCTGAGCTAACTCGGTATGCTACCACAAGCAGTTGCATTTTCGAAAAATAAAAAGCGATTTTAAGATTGATGGCATGTACATTCTACTTATAAGTTATGAGATAATACACAGTTACAATGCGAATGTGTTACTAAATAGCTTTTAAGAAAATAGGTGAGACAAGCGTTTGGTAAGCTGCACTGCGTGCTAGTGAGCGCGTAGTCCTTTTTTAAGTTGCTATACACCACCGCGTTACTTAATTCGGTACTGCACATGCAAGCTGTGCCTGCTGCATACAACCAACGTTCTAAAATTATGTTCTCGCAGCAGCCTTCTATTTTAGAGTATTTAAATCAGTGAAGTTCAATTTAAGAACAATTTAATAGGCGTGATGACTGGTCTTATCGGCCTCGTAACTGATATATCGGTGTTCATCAAGGCTCGGGTTAAGTACAGTTCCCGACAGTGTAATTTCAAAGTATACTTATAAAATAAGATCATTTAGAATGCATGCATCGATACGGCAAAGGAGAAATGACGTAAATATTGTGAATTCTGTACTATACTATCTCAGTTAACGGGTGGTTCCTGAGATCGCAAATACAAGGAACGGAATTCTTGTTTAAAGTGGGAAGAGGTTCAAAATCTATTAGCGTTGCATCAAATTGCACAAGTTGCAGCTGGCTCTGTGCTAGAAGTAACTTCCCATGGCTACAATCTGCCCGGATTGAGTTACATTCTTGAGCTTCATACCTTGCTTTGGAAATTGGCCGCTTTCCCGAAATTGAACAAGTGTACATGCGTGTATGAGTACGTCGCGTCCAAACGCTAGAATTATAAGTACTATATAATAATTCACGTCGTGTTTTTATTTATTTAATTATTTATGTATTTAAATCTTTCCTGTCACGCTCTATGGGAATAAGATAGGAGAAAATACAGATTTCAAAATGTAAAAAAAGTGGGGTACCTTGCAATCTTTTTCTTCGACGAAAAAAAAGTTGGGTACCTTGCATCTTTTTCTTCAATATCAGATAGGGGAAAAATAGAACTAATAAGATAGGAGAAAATTCAGATTTCAAAAGGCGAAAAAAAAAGTTGGGTACCTTGGAATCTTTTTCGTCAGTATTAGATAGGGGAAAAATGAGGAAGCCCAAAAGACGGCGGGGGTTTTGGTGAAGTGTTAATTTTTTGCCGTCATTTATTTTATAATGACGTCACGGGCCACTAGTACTTCCATCAAAATCTGAACGTTCTGGTTTACCGTAGCACAGAAGAGGACTCTCATGCCATAAAGGATAAAAACTCCACGGCAGATTTTGCTTTAGGTGTAATTGAATTCAGGGCTTTGTTAACAAAGCGCAGGAGTATCTCAGTTGAAAGTCATGGTCCTCAGTTGACGGCGACGACTAGAATCGCCAAACGCCTCCTATGCGCACGCCCAGGTCAGGTTTGGAAGTGTTTCTGAAAGGAAATTTTTTGGTTTAGTTCATAAACGTTTTTTTTTCTGAAATGCTCTATGGACTATGGGCAATATATGTAGTACATATCTTCTGAGGTGTGCCGCAATCACGCCAAAGCCGGGTTACCGCGTCCTGAAAACAGGTCACCCCAACCCGAAAAGGAGTTGTGAGAGCTCCATCTAGCGACAAGTGGAGTAAGCTCAACGATATTAAAATTCCATTTTCATTGAAATTTTGTAAATATGAGTTCTAAGTAACTGATTGGATTTACTTATTCTCTGGTACGGAGTTTATTTGTTGCGTATTTGAATGAATCTAGTGCTCTTTGAATACAAAATAGACGTTAGTGCTCGGTGACCTACATATCGCCGTAACTCGTGTCGCAGTCGTCATTTTGAGTTATAACTGCGACACGGGTTGCGACTGGCTGGGTTACCTGTGTAACTCCGGTAACCCAGAATTTCTGATTGCCACACACATCAATTTTATGTTCACTAAAAGAGCTACACCGCTATATACTAGCCTCCTGCAGAGTACTTGAATGGCTATAAAGATGGATATACTTTTTTGGGATCTAGCGTCTCCTTAGCTACGGCCAATAGTTTTTCTTGGTCTAGCGTCTTTTCTTTTTTGAGTTGCTGGTCACCAGTGCAACGGGACTGTCCATAGATATCCGTTTCCGTCGGTGCTCTTTTGGAATCTATGTATTGCATAAAAGCCGTTAAGCGCCGAGAGATTGAGGCCTCCGATTTACTGTTCACTCCTGTGGCTGACCACAGACGCCTGTGTCTTTTGATAACGATGGGCCTATTGGTTCGTCTACTGCCACTTATCTAATCTTATTAGCGGACAGCGGGCCAGGGCCAACAACATTGATTTATCGTCAATGTTATCGTACTTCATAGGTAGGTTAGCTTAAGCCCTAGGGCTGGTTCAGAAATTAAAAAAAAAATTACACTAGTAGTATGAACAAGTACTTTCCTCACTTATCCGATATCAACTAAAAAGCAACACCCATTATGATAATTAGATTGCCGACATCCCTAACCAGCTTGTTTCGTTACCGCCTTCTAGATAATGAAAAATTGTACAGCTTCATGAGTACTAATTCTTTTCAAAATGGAAGATATGTATATTTAAAAATTTGATGAAAACACCTGCTGTCGGTCTGCTAATATCATAGCTGAGTTCTCCCTTTCTTGTCTCATCTTTTACCAAGCAGACTTATCGTACTCTTAAGCAGTATAGGTTTACTCCCATCGTTCCCTCAACTCTCGCCATGCACTCACATGGTTCTCTCGTACCGTACCCTCATGCCATACCATGTGTGTTTATGGTACTCTCGTACCGTACCCTCATGC
>LQNS02278173.1:364188-377765 GCA_001587735.2 Parhyale hawaiensis | reverse complement strand
GGGTGTCACGAGGCATCGCAGTTGCGGCGGTGGGGGCAGCAGACTGCTGTACCCTCCGTTACATTTTGTCGTGCAACAAATTTGTCGCGTTGCACGTCGCTTGTCTCGCCGGTGGGCAAGGCCACCTAGAAAACAGGTTGTTTAGGTGGCGTTGCGGTGGGGCGGCGACCTAAGAGCTCGGAGAGTTTTGCCTTTTGGCCTGCTTAAACGGACAATGCAAAATATATATTTTGAAGCGGTTCTCAGAAAACGCGTTCGTTTGACAATTGCAGGAGCCCGCGTAGTGTTATTTGCACTGAAACCCATCTAACTAGGCTGGTTATGACTTATGAGTAAATAGTGAAAGGTATCCGATAACATCGGACAAATGCCTATAAATTTCCGATTGGCAACATCTTTTACAATACGCGTGACGTTACACCGGCTGCAGTTTTGACGGCGGACGTTACGGACGATGAGGTTAAACTAGGCATGTTAAGGTTATGCGAGGTTCGTCATGGTTATAGCATGCACAATTGCACGCTGTGCCTCTAAGAACTGGGACAGGTGAGCACAGCATAGAATAGGTGCTTCTCAAGGTCGCAGCAAAAACTGTCGCTAAAATTACCACCATTAGAGGTATAGTCAACCTTACCGCACACTCCTCGTAGGAAACCCACACGCACTGGTTCGTGCTGCAGTTACAGGCCAATTCGCCCCAGAAGGTGTGTGTTTAATTAAAACAAAATTCCTTCTCCGTGAATGTCTTCAGATTTATAAGACCTATATCTTATTTGCATGCTCAGTCTTACGCTTCTGTCAATTGTTACTCCTGCGATTAATCTTTTTCTGTTCCTCATTTTAGATAATCTAGTCACCTGATAGTAAAGCCCGTTCATGGATTTCTAATTGTTGTAGTTTCTCTTGTTATTCACATTCATTTCCATAAAGGTTGAATATAATGTCAACATTTCTTAAATGTTGAGAATATATATATATAGCAGCTGATTCTACAACATAGAGAGAACTGAGACCCTGGGACGAGTACCGTAGGTATATTAAGGAATACGTCGCTAGAGCGAATAAAATTTGGATCTAAATTCCTTCAGTGTTCTTGAAATTGTGTTTCATCTTGCTGTAAATGTTGTCAGTGTGTCATTCACTGTAAATGCATTATTTTTTGCAAACGTCTAACGTATATATAATTTCTTATACATGCATCATTTCTTCAAATGTGTCCTGTCTTGCAAGTGTATTATTTCTTGGTAGAGAAGTCATCATCTGCGAATGAACCATCCTCGAACCCTTTTGGTAGAGTGTATTCTCTTCCACTTAATTGTACTGAGTGTGCACTGTATTGAACGGTGCAGTTGACCGTACGTGTATTGCATTATAATACGTATAACTGAATTGCATGATATCAAGAGCTGAACATAGACTGTTGTATCCTTAATAGTAATCCTATATTTATATACCTATACATATAACACTTGTGTCAATTTGACGTGTTTTTTTAACCCCTACAATGATACTCTCAGCTGCATGTAGGTATACCTATATTGAATTTCAGGCGATGCACTTTGGTGTTTTGAGCCAATGCGCGAAAGTATTTCATAAGAGACACCAACGACGGAGGGGGGGGTGGGTTAAGAAAGCAGTATATAGGCTGGCAGAACAGCACGACTCCTTCCCGACAGCACAATAATCTTAACAGCGATAGTCGTCAAGTGGAGCAGGTCTTCGATCGCAGATAACCTCATATTGTTGCCGTTAGTGTACGCTTGGCCCGGGTACTGACAGTGATCATTTATTCATAGCTCAGAAATTTTCATTATTTTTTCAATGATTCATTAATTTACAAGAAATGTAGACATGTATTTATAATGTTGTTGAAAATTGTACATCCTGGCTGCATCTCACCTCCGGCCCATTATGCGTTTTTTTTTTTATTCGAGCTCTTTTTATATCCAAACGAAGACGAAAAACGGATGTTTGTGTCTACTATCCGATGGTGTCACCTTAAGAAATCCGATAACTGCTGCTCATGATTTTCCGATGGGGTAATTACGAATGTATTAGACACTGCAAGCAGTGCCTGTTTGTCTCCCATATTTTTTTAATAAATACAAAGTAGACATAAACCCATTTAGTATTTACATCTTTTCACTTAACGGTAGTTCTACCGATATTGGTTTTCCCTAATTCAAATAACGGAGTTCCCACGAATAGCGGCGTTTAATAGGAACGTTTAGGCCTGTTCCCACTAAGCGAGTTTGTTTAAGAAAAGTGACTTTCCCCCGAAGCAAATTGCTAGCGTGTTGCTATCAAACGCGCAAGGGTTGAGTTTACCTGCCAGGCAAGTGAGTTCTTGGTCCCTGGTCGGTATGTTAACACTTGCTGTCTGGTTGCTGTTGCGGGGATACTGACCCAACCAGAAACGGAGATGTCGGAGGTAGCAGGTTACTGCGTAAGTGCCTTCTGTCAATGGCACCATAGTTGTTGACAATCTGTGATCGGCTGCAGCCGTGTACTGCTTTGAGGCCAGTTGGCATACAACCGCAGCACCAACTAGTGCGTGTGGATTTCTTACTTGTAGTGTAGGGTCAAGTTAAGCCCATCCTTACTTGCCATCTCCGATATCGAATAATGAGTATCTGGACTCTTGTAATGAGATAAAAATTAATCATTTACCGTATCAGTGATGTCAACTTTTAACTGGCATGAAAATCGTAATCATCGCATCTTCATTTTCTAAATAAATAGTCTAACTGTTCTACAACTTGCTAGTATAATGAGACCATAAGTATAGGAGCATTTACTATTATTTATAAGAGCGCAAATCCAGTTAATGAACAAACCAAGAGTAGCGCAGTTTCTTTTACAAATTCATCTTAGATAATAATAATAACAATAATGACCGCCATCAAAAGTTTACTACTGGTCGCGTGTGCTTGTCTCGCGGTACGGGCCGGGGCTGACGGCTCCAACTCGTGGGCTGCTCCTCACAGAAGCTTCACTATCGACTACGAGAAGAACTGCTTTCTAAAGGACGGCCAACCATTCCGGTATGTTTCCGGATCCGTCCACTACGTCCGTGTCCATCCTTCAGACTGGGCCGACAGGCTCAGGAAGCTGAAGTACGCGGGGCTCAATGCTGTGCAAGTGTGAGTTTATAAGATTTTTTACCAGATCTAAGCACATATGTATGTTAAAGCTAATATAACATGATCAGCCTTTGGCGCACAGCTAAGCAACGGTACTTCTAAGAATATCAATAACACAATTAAAGGTTTGTACAGAAGAGAAGATAGACTAGAGACACTTTTCAGTTGCTGTTTTTTACACAACATGGGACACTTTTACCATCGATACGAAAGATTTAGTGAGGCATCCATCATGTACCACCAGCTTACCTCATTATGCCCTTCAGCGTGCAGGGTAACTTCTTAAATATTTGATACCGATATTAGTAGTCAGATAAATTTGTCAGCCTAAAGACCCAATCAAATGTTAGTCCTTTAAATTTTACATTCCAGCAATTCGTCCAAATCCGTTATAGCAGAAAAACACACACTATTCTGACTTTAGTTTTACTCCAGATTTGAAGATACTCCAAGCCCTTGCCAAGCTAACTTCTCATATTCTTACCATTTGCGGTTAAAAGACGTACACGCTTACAGCAATACTACTGCACAAAACATTAGGACGTTTTTCTTAGAGAGTATAAGTTCAAGAGAGTAAAATGTAGATCGGTTGTAACTCAATCTAGTCCTCTTTATTATTTCAAACGAACAACGGCTGTATAAAGCCATCATCCCAACAGCTATATCACTCACGTTCTGTAATATCGGGACAATTAGATACCTAATATTATTTTACAAGACACTTATATGAACTGCGTTAAGGCCCCGCTTCGTAACTTTGAATTAAGCATTTTCTGGGGCTAAAATGAAATTGTTAACATGCAATATGTTAAGTCCTACAGTGACCGTGATAATAATCTAACTTTTATTAAGGATATAATAGTTATGCTATTACTCTAACCCGCTCAGAAAAATATGAAGTGTAGTGACAAAGCATCGCTAAAATTGAATAATTTTTCTGAGACTGCGACCACTATGACTCTAATGCCGAGGACACATGTACATTTCTACGCCCAACTGGTTGCTCGGATGTGCAGCTCGCGGGCCGGTTCAATAGAAACTTAGAATCGGTAGCATAGATACGGGGGATATACACTACATCCGAATCATTGCGTTAACGTCCAAGCTTTTTTCTAAAGAAAGCTCCCAATTAAATGTGGTGAGTTTACAGGAGTTAATAGCCAGGTTTGCTTCTTAATTTCAAGCATGTGTAGATCAACCAAAAACTATCCTATTCCTTATCGTTCCCACAGGTACGTGGAATGGTCGAGCCATGAGCCGGAGCCAGGACAGTTTGACTTCACAGGGGCCCTGGACCTGCCTGCCTTCGTGCGGGAGGCGCAGAAGTTGGACCTTCTGGTCATCCTCAGAGTGGGGCCCTACATATGTGCGGAGCGGGACATGGTGAGGCCGTCACAGTGTCTATAGCTAAATTTGCTGTTCAATTCTTCCCATTTGAACTACACATTTGCTGAATACTTATTAACTTGATTATATTTTACCAGGTGGTGTTATTTTGTTACAAGGATCCTCTATCCTATTGCATTGTGAAGGGGAAAAGAACCATTATAGCGGGGAGTCCGGCTGACTACAGATAGGGTCAAGTAGTGAATATTTAGTACACTAGCTATCATTTCAAAGCACTAAGAAGGAAATAGCGTTAACACAGTACAACCTAGAATTTTTTAAAGCATTAAAATCTAGCAAATTAATTGTGTCTGACCGCTTAAAAACTTCTTACAGCTAAAGGCCCAAAGAAGTGCAGTTTAGAGAATATATACAAATGTTTTCACCTCGTTATACTACAGCCATGCACTCAGGCTTCCGGTACGCTATAGAACTACACACTCGGCTGCTCGTAATTGCGATTGCACAGGAATTGTGTTGAAGATATTCCTCTTAAAATAGTCAAGTTGAATAAGCTGCAAGTCCGCTAGTTTGTTGAGCGTGCAGTTGTATGGGGTTTTGCTGGTTTTCAGGAAATGAGTGACCGTAAACATAAAGTATTAGATAGTGGAAATTCAAATTACTTGACGTCGATTTTTACAGCAGGGTACAATCCTTGGTTATCAAGAAATATAGAATATTAGCTGTCAAACTACGTAACATGAATAGGTTCAGATAAGCGTGTGATATTAGTACAGTACTATGACCAGAGAGGCTGAGATGGCAAGTATGACTAAACGTTTATGTATGTGCTTCTTAACTGCTATTAATTTAATTTGTGCCGCTTGATATCGTCAAGATTAATAACAATTTTCAGACACTGTAATCCTCTCTACCTTGAGAAATATTCGTGGAATTAAATTGAATAGTTGGTGTACTACTCAATATTCCTATTATTAGGTAGGAATAAATCGTTCTCACTAATATTACTTTCTTGTTTCGTCCCAGGGAGGTCTGCCTTACTGGTTGCTGAATCTCTATCCCCATATCATTCTGCGCACCTCAGACCCATGTGGGTACATCTATAAGGTTGTAAAACACCACCTTCTAAATGCTTCTAGAGCAAATATGCTCATGGCAATATATAGATATATTTTATAGATATAGATATATTTTATATTTTAGAAACTTTCATGTCCCGCGTGGTAGGGTGTCAGCCTTGACGAAGTGAAAAATCAGTGGTACCAACATCAAGGCGCTGTTCATAGGAAGCATTTAGGGACAGAGCAGTCACACTGTCTCGTAAAGGTTGTAATCTCACAGCTATGAAGTTTCTAGGTAGAAGAAAAAATCTGTTAACATAGTTTCGCATAACATAGGATTCGATAAACATAGCCTCGATTTAGATACCGAGACCCCGATTGTGATATAAAATATTCACTGTTCCTGAATTAATATAGCTCTTAGACGACATAGAAAATTGTTCAGTAACTACTTATTCGATTAACGTAGCCCCAAATCAAATATGTTAATTAATCTGAGGTTTCCTGTATCTATGTAGACGTGAACGGCAGGGTCCGCCTGCAGACAATAACTCAAAGCATGTGAACAGCAGCACCGCTGAATAGATTTAGGGAAATTTAATGATGCTTCGATGCTTGCCAAAGGCGACACAGCATCAATGTCACTGCAGCTTAATCAACATTAAAAGAATTATTTTCAAGTTTACTGATTTAGTAACGTCCGTCTTGTGCACAATACTTTATTGTATTGTATGTAATGCGTAAAATAATCATTACAAGTAGAGTGTATTGCTTCATAAGAATATCTCTAATATCCTTCCATGTCATTGTGGCACATAAGGGCAGTAGAGGAGCATAAGAGAACTGTATACGTGTACAGTACAGCTGATCTTGCAATTTCTGTACTCTACAGCGTACATGGGTCGTGTGACGTCATGGCTGCTGTCCGGCCTGTTCCCCCGTATCAAGTCTCTGCTCTACCACAACGGTGGTCCCATTATCATGGTGCAGGTGACGTATACAGCTGTATTTCATTGTATTATTATTAATAATTATTATTCCTTTACTTTGAGAACAGCTATATAGAAATTCGGTTCGATCAGTGTTTCTCATAAGTAACAATACCGGTGTGGACTTTGTTGCCGGGATGCGTGTTCAGCCGCGTCGATCTGCAAGCATTCAAGCCGGCTGTGAATATTTTTTCAGTGATTCTGATCTAAGCAGCACTTTAGGCGTCTTGGTATTGCTTTGTAGTTCACTTGGCATATTCCCGTCTTTTGATGCCATGGCGTAAAGTTTTAATAATGATAATATGGACTCACTCCAACTGGGTACATATCGAGAGAAGGGCAGTCACCATCTCTCCCGAACTGTGACTGCGCCGCTGAGGCCTATGCATCGTGCTGTAAAATTGGAAGTGGTAAATAAATTTACTTTGCATCGAATATTATACAGAATCAGATAGGCGGAAGTTAGAGCTTCGCACATGGAATTGCTGCGGCTGCTTCAGGATATGCCTGCAATGCGAAGATTTTTGTTTTTCACTTCTAGCAGAAAAGGGAAAAGACTAGTAAATCATTGTCAGTGTGCATGTGACTGAATCCCTCTCTTTCGATAGACGTTTTTTCAAATCGAAGCCAGAACCACAACAAAATATCGACCTCAGTGCATACTCTTCGCACTCATATAACTGAGTATAAAAATAAGGTTCAGTAACATATACCTTTATGCATGCTCGTGTTTATATATATATATAGAGAGAGAGAAAGAGAGAGAGAAGTAATTCAGCCGGAAATTGATGTCCTGCTCAGGTAGAGAACGAGTACGGGGGATACTACGCTTGCGACTACCGCTACACGAGCAGCCTCCGTAGGATATTCCGGCACGGTCTGGGTGATGAAATTCTTCTCTTCACCACCGACCCCGGCTACCCCACCACCCTGCGGTGCGGCAAGATTCCTCGGGTGTATGCTACCGTAGACTTCGGTACAGGTTAGTTACAGGTGTAGAGTAGCTACTGTAATTACCAACTAGACTGTCAAAGTTATTGACTTTCTAGAAGCGTATTTTGTGGCACGACCATGAATTTCCTGGCTGATTCTGACTGATTCTTTGACGCCACGATCGTTATAGGGAGGAAACAAGATTTCCGTAGCGCCAAAGGTTCCCATTAGTCTGAAAATGCATTGGAAAGTATAATTAGATACGGTTTAGTATTTGTTGCATAACAGTATGCGTCACTGTAATATACTTCAAATATATTACTAATTCATTATGTTAGCTCCATGTTTTGCACGGGTGTTACACGTAATATTTCGTGATCTGTGCATTTTTCAATAAAAAATTCGTGCAAATCTTTTGAGCTAAATGGCATATATTTATTACTGGTATCCAAAAGCCAAATTGCGGGATATAGTAGTTCTATTGAAGCTAGGGCCTCATTGTCTTATACATTTGCTATACCTTCATTGATAAGCTATTTATTTGTAAATTGGATAAGTACTATACCGAGGTATATACCTCTGCTTACGCCTATAAGGTGGAAATTCCTTTCCCACCGGTAACACAGTGACTGAGAATGTTTGAGAGACTCTCATTTATGTGAATAAATCGGCTGTACCACGGAAAGTCTGTAAAATTCAGTGTCCCTTATTTTGGTAGCGTAAAAGCTATCCACCCACAACCATAGGCAATAAACTATTTTCTAATGGTGTCAGACGCAGATCCCGGTATCAACTTCGACTACCAGCGGCTGTTCGAGCCACAGGGTCCGTTGGTGAACTCAGAGTTCTACAGCGGCTGGCTCGACCACTGGGGGGAGCCTCGCCACAAGGTCCCCACTGAGGTCAGGCTTAGCACAGAGCACAGTTAATTTTTGTCATTTAACGCGAAAGATTAGCTGGTCTTATATGATTAACATGTTCCTGCTCAGTGGTAAAGGTTGTCGTTACAGCTTGTACACTGTTGAGACTATTTTTCTAGGGTGTTAAATTCTTTGAGTGGATGTTTAAAAATAATAAAAATCAATATGGAGAGGGTCGTCTTACTATCAGGTGGGTTCGTCAACGTATGACAGCCACAACTTGCAGAGTGAAAAATTTATTCACCTCTAATTTGACTTGCGTAACTTATTTTACCTCAGCTAAATAGGTTGTTTTTTGCCAGGGTCACATCTCTGTTATTCTGTACCCCTATTAGGAATATGATACAAAAAGCTATAGACCGATCTTGTTGAAATATGCATGAACTGCTAGAAAGTTTCGAGAAACAGATGACTAAATGTTGGGGCTGATCGGTCAGTCCGTTTGTCTCTCTGTCTGTCACATTAGCATTGAGATGGTCTCCGCTCTCGGAATGCCGCTGTTGTTAATATTTATTTCGCTTTTCTCAACTAAAAAACACTAATGAAATAGTGAATAGTGAATCACTGGACTTCATAAAATGACTACAGTGTCCGCCAGGTCGAGTCTCGTTTCTACACTTTGCACTGCTTTAACTTCTCCTCTTCCTACTACGCAGAAATTCGTCACAGCGCTGGACAAGATCTTAGCCCTGAAGGCCTCAGTCAACATCTACATGTTCCACGGCGGCACCAATTTCGGCTTTTCTGCAGGTCAGCGATAGTTTCATAAGCAGCAGCTGGGATCACTCAAAGTAAATTATGCCGATTTATTAGGTAGCGCTGACAAGCCTGACAACGGTGTGCCTGATTGTAAAAAAATATATGCATATATCAAACTGAAACGAGCACTTGCAGCATAATTCTGTAATGCTCCAGAATAGGATGGAATTCGTTGTTTCTTTTCAGGGTAGTGACAAGAATTACAGTCTTGCTTAGATTGCTGCAGAGCTCAAACACAACTATCTTTCGCATGCTGTGGTTAACATAAAGGATATGAATGTGTTGTATAGTAGTAGAAATCTTTAATTCATTCGAATTACCAGAGATTACAGTATATAAAAAATATTATTTGATTTTGGAGCGATGCAACCTAAGGTCAAGCCAATAGAGAGCTGCTGCACTAACCTAATCAACTGAGGAATAAGTGAAACATGATTGGCAGTGTCCTTAGGCTTGTGACATTAATGCCAAGTCAATGAAATATATATCCTAAGTTCCGCATATTGTTTGCTATTCAATTTCCCTCTGGTAAGTTTAGGAATCCTAATGAAGTCGCTGAAGCGTGTAACGTTATAGTTCAATAATTCTTTATTTCTGGACTTCGACAGAAATATATTTCAGTAGTTGAAAAATGAATACAGCAGAAGATTATCATTTTCCAGTAAAGGATGTGACACCTTCCATGCACTGTCTCGCCATGCAGTTGAATTGAACACCTATTTTGCAAGCAACAGCATTCGGTGCTGGATGTAGACCGAAATGCATACGTCAGAGTGCAACTACTTTTATCAGGGTAAAGTTTCTAAAGCAGTTGTAACTGACTTGCGAATTCTCACTTAATCTGTAGATGCATCGTACCAGGAATTGCAATTCCAATCGCCTGCTGAATCCTACAGCTAATAAGCTGTAACCTTCAACGTGCACACATCGCTTTCCTCATTTAATTCAGAGACAGGGTGCATTTGTAACAGGCATATTATTGCTTGCCAGAGCAGCGTGTATACACTTATTGTGCAAATTGTCTAAATTCAAAGAACTGCGGGTATAGCAGTCTTTACAAAATAAATATCTTTCTTCTTTGCTGTCTGGTGCACGTCTAAATATACGAATATCATCTACTTTTGCATAAAAACACTGTATAACGTACACTTATGCCAAGGTTGATATCACATCTCGTCATGCCATCCTTAATAATAAATATACCGGTCTTGCCAGAAGTGGCTATGTCCATCTTTGGCGAAATCGCATTCCATTCACAAAGTGGGTGCCCGTGAGGCATATTTTTAGTGTCACGGGTGTCTATGCCATATATTTTCATGCCAAATCTCTTCTTAATGAAGAGATATGGCATAGACACCCGTGACACTAAAAATATGCCTCACGGGCACCCTTTTGGTGAGGGGAATCCGATTTCACCAAAAATGGACATAGCCACGTCTGGCTCTAAGCCCTTGAATGTGGTCGTAGCGTGAGTTGCGCGTACCCCGCAGGTGCCGACACCGTCAACGGCCACTACCGGTCTTGCCTCACCAGCTACGACTACGACGCCCCCCTGTCGGAGGCCGGCGACATGACAAATAAATTTGGCGCCATCAGAGATGTCGTAGGGAAGGTAGGCGTTATAACTTACCTGTATTTGTTTGCATCTCACTTATAATGAGGAACCATTCAGCTTTTGTTTCAATAAAGCTATAGCTATGAACATTTATGTTTTAGCTGAGATGTTCGAGGAGGATCCTAACGCTCAACTAAACGTACATTTTCGCAGGAATAGAATCGTCTGGAGCATCATGTACATTGCACTGTTTACTTATTGAGTACTACGTATGGGTATATTGCGTTAAAAAATGTATAAAAAGTACCCGTTATTCCCGACTGGCATTTACACTGTTGTTCAGGGTAAAATTAACTATCAGTGGCTTTCAAACATGAACTTCTTATATAACTGGTGATTGCGGGACCTTTACACTAAAGTAAAAAATATACCGGTTATATATATTTTTTTGTTTTTGCTCTACTTGAAAAGTAATACCCTTCAGAACATTGCTCCCAGTTTTTGTGTTATCAGAGGCCTGCATATTTGTGCTCCGTATAATTTTTTCGCAGTAGCGCATGGAGTCCTGCTTTTCCTATTACTTAGATGATATATTTTCTCAGTATAGGTTATACATACTGTGAATTTTTTTTAAGTTTTGCTCATATCAGTACTCTCCATCACTGCCGCCCTAGCAGCAAATGACCTCTATCCAAACACCAAAATTCTATACCGTGCTGCCCACTGAGAACAGATCCGAATAGTGGAGCACTGCTTATCCACAAGCATAAACCCAAAGTTAACAACAATAATACTAGGGACTTCATAGTATTGAAGTTATTTAGTTCGTAATTTCAAAAGCACAGTAACCCGTAACATCGCCGTAACTGGAACTGACTCCTCCTATACAGGCCCTATTAATTTTCTTTCCTTGTTCTTCATTTATGGATGTAAGTGCTATCGGAATTTTTTGCCTTCATTTCTAATTAAGCACTAGAAATATTGACTGGACAAACAAAATTCTGTCCCGCTCTACAAGAGCACGAAATTTTCAGTCTGGGAGTACTCTCAATCTCGCCATAAAACGCCTAACCGTGCTAACAGATAATGATATCCATCGAGGAAACAAACCCTGACTGGGCGCTCTAGGCTTATTAGCTTCTGTTGCTCTCCTCAGTACCTTACCTTGCCGGTTATGGAAACCCCCAACAACAGCAGTAAGGGTCAGTACGGACCGGTGTTCCTGTCCCATGTGGGGCACCACCTCACCCTTGCCACGGAGGGACTCCTAGAAGAGGTGTGGTCCATGTACCCTCTGACCTTTGAAGCATTGCAGGTCAGGTCGGGAATTGTCGTCTACAAAACCATCGTCAACTTCACCACGGTAAGAACAATACAGAAGTTGTAAACCTTGGCTCTACAGTATACGTCAAGTATAGTTAGGAGAAGGATGCATGGACATGTGTCAGGGTTCTTTGAGGGCGGACGGTCCCGTATAGCTCTCGCGGGCCGTCAAGCTTGCGTGAATCGGCCTCCTCTAACGGGCCGGGGCAATATGATGCTTCTGCAAACGGTCCCAGTTATACGCACGGGCCGCCCGGCATGTGCTAAGCGGCTTGTAGCTGTCGGTCGTAGTGGCTAGATGCTTTGGCTACCGTAGGGTTCCCTCCTTACAAACCAGACTATGGCAGACCCTGGAAAGACCGAGAATGCAGCAGTCGCCCATGTGGTTCCACTAAGGCTTTAGCGGAGGGATTTTAGGAAGACCGGGGAGTGCTTTTTCGCCGTGTTTAGTCCGCTAAGGCTAACCAGTTCGTGATCCTGGTTATGTGCCAGATTGCGAGAGCGGTCTTCCTGGCAGGTTACCCACTCAGGCGTAACCTGTCCTTCGAGAAAACCGTAACAAAAAGTTAAGCAAAACAAAGCCATGAGCGTTAAATATACATTCCAGTGGTGACTCAACTAGGTGACAAGCGTCCGCGGTGCATCGTTGGCGTAATACAGACACCAGGCGTAAGCCTACTGTGCACTGGAGAGGAGACTGCTGCAAAATGCATCTATCAGGCCTAGGCTAGTGAGGGTCGTTAAGGCTGACTGTGCTATTGTGCTAGTTCCAGTGAGCGGATTCCAGGTGGCCTGACAACGTGTATACTAAGAAATAGTACAATGGATAGTTTCATATAATAGACTATGTCAAGGACTGCACTATTACTCCAGCCAATGTCAAAAATTAAGAAAAAAAGATAATGAATACATTAATAAAAAGAGCTATTAGATTAGATTAGATTAGATAGGCGGCAGTAGACGAACCAATAGGCCCATTCCCAAAGAGACACTGGAACATACGCCCCTGCACTCTATGAGCTAATTTACGGATAAAAGTTAAAGTAATTAAAAAAATATATTAATGAAAGTAATTATGTGTTCAGTGGTAAACTCGACTTGACATGAACAACATTGTAGCAGAGCTTATCCTTACGGTATACCTAAGATAGTGTAACGTCTCAGAATGGCAGAGACGACTCCGCGTTATACCGAGTATACCGGGTAACCAAAAAAGTTCGTGCAATTATTATGAATTTTCAGTAGAAACACAATAGCACTTTCTGGTTTACCTGATATGTCCAGAGTGACCCAAGCATACTGAAGCTTAGCGGAGCCCACGACCGAGCCTACGTGTATGTGAACGGTGCCCCGCGGGGGGTGGTGTCCCGCAGCCTGTCGGCCACCAAACTACCGTTGCGCACCAGCGTGGGGGACGAGCTCGCCATCGCCGTGGAGGCCCTCGGCAGGATCAACGTTGGCATCGAAATCAATGACTTTAAGGTATCGAAGAGAAGCTAAGTGCCATCCTTTGGGACGGTTTCACCATGTTGACGTGATTCCCTTGA
>LQNS02278173.1:327496-339273 GCA_001587735.2 Parhyale hawaiensis | reverse complement strand
GGGGGGGGGGGGGGCTTGAATCTCTGATAATGAGCAAGGCTATCTCTCCTTAATTCCCAATATTTCTATCATGCAACCAACATACATGTATGCACTGGGTGCGAAACCCCTCCACGTTTTACTACAGCACCCAAGACAAGTTTCGTGGTGCCGGCACTGTCAATAGAACAAACTGCTTCATGCATTAAATAGTACGAATTTCATTATCCTAAGCTCCAACAAAAAAGAAACCTTAAGCGTAAAGAATAATTTTAAAGTTCTTCCCTGGTGAGATCAGCTTGATTATCTGAGTAGCGGCACTGCAATAATAATAATATCAACGACGAACATACTTCCGGCATAAGGTCCAAAAGTTTCTAAGTAACAGATGTGCAAGTACAGCCATTTTTTGGGCAGAGTATATGAGACCAAATAACAGTGAAACCAAAGCATTATTACGTATTTATACTTCGCATGTATGACGGCATCAAAAAATTCTTCCTGTTTCATGTGGGGAAAATCTTGCTTACCTCAAGCTGACTAAACAGGACTCTGAGTAAATGGCAGCGAGTACCAAATATCAAACCTCAAAATGCGCCTATAAAGCGCCTAAAGATCGATCTCTGCCAGATGTGGGATGCCGTTGTCAGGACTGTCCGGGTGTCCCCTACATCAAGGTTCTTTTTGTCAGGGCCTTCCGGGCACCTTCCCGAGGTCGTCAACTTGATATGCCGTATAACTCATAGAAGGAACATCGTTACGTAATTTACTTAAGTACCCATAAGTGAACGGCAGAGAACTTTTATGAATTACTCGTCAAATCCTTAATTTATTGAAGTACTGAGACAGCCAAAGTAGGTCATTCCTGAACATGTGTTGGTTTTCCAATAGAGGGACTCCGATAAAGTAAGCTGCTTGGATAGGAGATTGCCAGGAGCTCCATGTTGAGTTTTTGAAGCTACGGTATTTAGTCCTCGGGCAAGAATTTCGTATCAATTGCGAGTTTTTCTATGCATGATGCCCGTGTACTGACTCACCTATAGTGGTTTCCCGATAAGAAGTTTTGCTCCATACCTAGTGTACCTAACGATGTATTTATCATAGCTACAATAGGAATATCTTTGAACCTACTGCTGTATTACCACGGCGTTTTAATGAAGATGTTATTACCGAGATTGAATTTTAATGAATTCTTCGGTGCAAAAATTACAAGATATCGACAAGGCATTCCGTTAAATTGGATCTGACACTGGCAACTCCAACCAAAAAGTCTAAAACTCCACTGTTGATTTTCTTGAAATCTTGCATTGCTTGTCGCGACTTTCATGCTAGCTCCTATTTCATTGTGGCTCCTGTCTAATTTTATCTCCTGTTTCATTTTAGTTCCTGTTTGACTTCGACTCTGCGACTTTGCCGCGGGACCTGGGAGTACGACTGTGACTTTATTTTTTAATCCTTCCAGTACGACAGACGATTGCGACTTTTTTTTTCATGAGACTCCGCCAAGTTCGTTAGATTAAAGATCAAACTTCAGATTTAATAAGAAAAAAAAAACACATGCTTTTTCATTCTTTGTTTCCTAGCCAAACATAGCGTAAACTAATATCAGCTTACATGTCCTGCTGCTGCTATCTCCTCCTCCATGCCCTCCTCACCCAACTTGGCTGATTATCTATAGATTTTTATTGTATAGGGAAAATATTATAATTGGCGGTGTGAAATTGCTCCGAATGGCTTTTTCAGAGCGTCTGCGACTGTAGAATCGTTAGTGCGGCATAGTTGCCATGTCGCAAAGCCGCGATGCCAACCTCTGAAATTTTGGCCTCACAATATTGGTGTTGCGTTAATACAAGCGTAGAACTTCGATCGTCCGCACCAGCTTAAAACTAGACTCTTTTCCCAAAATGAACTACAGACTGTTTCTTGACTCGTGCTTCCATATCACATAACTATTTTACATGACGAAGCGAATAAAAATATGATCCTGTTTTATTCACTTCAGTTCTTGTAGTTTGCAGTGCAGAAATGCAGTTGTATAGTAGATATTTTAAAAGTTTCTCCATCACAAATGCAACCACTGCTTTGCTAATTGTGGTCCTGTCATTGCTAACGTTTCAGTAGGAAATATTTTGGCTAACACACAGTTGCGACTAAAAGAACATTACACGTTCTCAAACTTAGTTCAGGAAGCACGTTAATTTGACTGTCGAGTGTGCCAGTCTTTATGCAACCAATAACACATTAACACGCTGGGAAAGTCTCGCTCCCTATCGTGTAACTCCTACGGTTTTTGTACTGGAAACTTAATGGGTTAACTTGATAGCTAGCCCTTTATGTGCCTAGAGATGAACTAGAGAATTTCTTCACTCTACAAACAACACTAGTGCACTAGAGAAGAAAGCACTACGCTGCCTTCCCGGCGCAGGAGGTCGAATGAGCGGTGGCTGAACTCCAGGCTGCAGCTGCGACAGGTGGTATTCACCACCAGCTTATGGTGGTTAATAAAACATCTTCCCTCATATGCATGGTGGCACGTGCGACTCTAGGTGTCTTATGGTAGAAATAATTACAAGCTGGATGTAGCTAGGGCGTGCTGCAGCGATGAACTTGTGCTTGTTGCGAATACCTCGAGATCTACTGCGCTCCCAGTACAGTAGAACTCCTCAAATGGAAGCTTCCCGGAACCAAGAAAGTTTCTGAAATTGAGACTTCAGAAACGAAAAAAGTTCATGATACGGAGATTTTCTGAAACAGAGAAAATCCGCAAATTGAAACAGCATACAGATTGAACAAAAGAAAAAACATGTCTTTTCCCATGTGGATGTACTGCCCAACAAATCAGGGCGCTGTACCAAGGCCGCTTAAAGCGTAGTCATCTCTCTACAAGTAATATATATGTTGTGCGCGATCGATGGATTTGCGCGATTGATCGATCGTCCAAACGCCTAACCTAATCTAACCTAACCCCATCTCACCATTGACTAAAATTGACGGTGTCCGAAATTAAAAAAAAAAAAAAACAGGCCTTGCCTCCCTTAACCTACCCGATATACTCAGAAAGAGGGGAAAAGTTGAAGAAAAATATTGATTAGGTTAGGTCGCGCACAACATATATAGTATTGACATGGGGATTTACCCAAATAAGTACTCAGTGTTAACCAGTTAGAAACTAAAGAAATAGCACAATTTTCGACTGACATTCTTGTTTAATATTTTTTATCCTCAATATGATGAAAAGAAAATTTAAAACCTAAAAAGACCTATTACATTCTGCAACTTTAAATGCGGTGTGCGTTTTATGTGGGGTTACATTTTGGAACATATAATATATATTATAAAAATAATAAAATTTTGAAATAAAATAAAATAGACACATGACAGTAAGAAATACGGTACAAGTTTATCGGTGAATAATGACCTTATGAGGGCATCAGACCGCACCCACAAATGAAAAAAAAAAATCCCTCTCTTGCAGTGTAAAAATGAAGCCAATGGTTTGCCTTATCAGATAATTTTGTAGCATCTACAATTTCCAGAGCACGTAAAACGGCTGATAACATGAGATTTTTTTCAACTAGAAGTTTTAACTTACCTTCCTGTCGATACGCACAGATAAGAAAGCTAAGAAGTTACAAAGATTTATTATATAAAGTCTCCATTTCCACAACAAATACTATATCACAAAGGAAGAAAGGACATATGACGATAGGCACGTGGAATCCATGCACGACGGTGTTCCCACACAGGATGAATGCGCATGGGAACAGCATGTAAGTCGGGAAAGAAGAGGAAGTACATATGGAAGTAAGATCAGTAGGAGTATGAAGTCGGTAGGAAGCAAAGTGGGTACGAAAGACAGACGTCTTGAATGCCTACTTAATAGTTAAGGTATCCTACAGGACCCCCTGTGGCACTGCTCTCCATTACATACGATGAGCGAACCTAAACTAATTTAACCCTATGGCCTATGCCTCTTGAGGGGTTACAACACTGACACAACTTCAGTGATATTATAACATATATATTTTGTTAATTTCTTCCTGATAATACTAGAGTCTTTACGGAATCATGGCCCGTAGCATTGCTTAACCTACGAGGAAAGCGTCTAAAGGCCGGTGCACACGAGAGGCGAGATGTGGAAACTTTTCTCCCTACAAATACGCTTGTGCGGTTACAGGTTCAGCTTTTCCAATATAATGCTGTCCAAAAATTGCTCAAAATCTGAGCCGTCATTGCGAGAGATTCCCCACCATAGTTTCGAATATGTCTCGGAATTTCAATTCAGTTTCAATTCCCAATACCAAACACCTTAAAAGCGATAGTGTATGGACGTTGGCCCCCAGGGGTATATTCTGGCGGCCCTTTGCCTGCCACAATATATTTGGGCCTCACACACCCAAGGGTCCCGAGTGCCTTTTCCCCAGAAGATGTTGCAGCTGGTCGCACGTCCTGCTGACGTCGTTATTTTTGTAAAGTTAGGTAGGCTTTGAATACTTCCCCTTCTGTTTTGGAGGTGGGCTGCCGATCGAGGTGGCCGACCTATTCCCGCTAGATTTCTATCTTCTTATACTTCGATTTCTTCGCTTGTGTGGCGTAGCTGAGCAAAAGCGTTCAGCCGTGCCCGGGGGTTGGAGTTGCACAACTTACGCCTTTTGTCTGTCAGTAGCGCACTGACCATCTGAGACTTACCGGCAGAGAAGCCGCGAAAAAAAACAATGATAATTTGAAACGCGTGCTAGTGGCGCACGAGCCTGTGTTAAACCTCAGGAATAGTTCGGCGCGATATAGACATTTTGTCCCTGATGCGCCAGTAAAATTTTGCACTACTACTTCATAGCGTAGGGACGTTGAGTTACATTTGCGATCACTGAAACCTTTTATCCAAGAACGTGCAACGATCCAGCGTTCCGGTTCCCCTGAGAAGCGGCCCTAAAGGGATTAACTAAACTGTCGGTTTTTCGTAGGAATAGCATTATTTGGTATATCCTTCAAGATTAAGAGGCACTGAGCCCGTGATTGCTCAAGTTGTGCAAACACACGCGCCGATCGCCGCGGGCCAGCGCTGTGTGCCTTTTATGTCGGGTGCACACGAACGCAAAAATTTCTATCACTCAGTTTTTTGCTTTGGCGGTCACGTCGTGACCAACGTTTTTCAGCGTTTGAATATCACGCTAAGACTATTAGTCATTGCAACCTTAAAATAACCCAGAATTAGGAGGTACATAGTCTGAAACCTCGACCACCAAACTTACTTCTCAGTGATAATGCAGAGTGCAACCCGAAGTCTCGTTCGCAGCAACGCTATCGGACGCAAGAGTTGTGCGGCAGTTTGTTCGCAACAGCCGTTTGCGAACTCTGTTTTCCCCAAAAACGTATTTCCCCTCGCATTCAAGCAAGAAGCGATTAAAGCAAATTGTGCTCGAAATTGGGGTGAAGAAAGCAGCAGAATATTGCTTAGATCCCAGCCATGTTAGGCTGCGGGCAGGTGCAACGGTGCTCTTACGCAGTGCATTCACCTACACACTCCAGGGCTGGGATGCTCAAGCGCCATGTTACACTAACGTACACTGTACTGATCCGTAGACAAGTACCGATCTACACTTCTCATAGTTTATAACTTCGTTGTGCTGAATTTGAGAAAACTTTGCTCAGACTAGTTTGAACCTCCAAGCAATATATATACCTACATAACTAAATGATAAACTGAGACGAAGTAGTTGGATCAAAGAAGGAAAAATTTAAAAGTTAAGCCATTCTGTCGCTGCATTCGTACCTCCAACTGTACCTTCAGTTGTTACAATACACGTAACTTTAGAAGGCTTTTGAGTACCCGACCCCACGTACCTACGCAGCTCCACACACCGCAGCGTACAACAGGATATTTGCGCAACAATCATTCCTTCCCAGTAAAAAAAAAAAAAAAAAATTGATGTCAAACCAGGATGCCTGCCGGCTGTTAGAAGTAAATAATTCAGATTCAACGGGTCAAACCCAACGCACCCGCCTAAAGTTCGGGACAAGTTAAACCTGAAAGAAGAAATTTTGTCGGCCAACCGAAAGTGCCCTGATTACCCCTAATAAGCATCAATGCCAAATTAGATTAGTGGATTGTTACAAACTTTGTTTCCACTACTAAGGTTAGCTAACATGGGTAGAAGTATGAGACATATATCATGTCGATAGAACCAGGGAACCCATGCATGAAAGTATTCCCGCACAGGATCAAGGCGCATGGGAGCTGCAAGTCGGGAAAGAAGAGAGAGATGATAGCACGGTTCGCTAGCGCAGCGCTTATATGCTGCATGCGCCGAAAGTCAAATAATTTTTTCTCGGCACTTCTGCCGGAAGGTCGCGAGTGACGGTGAACTCACATAACCGAGTTCTGTGTCTCAAATTTCGTCAGGCAAACCATGTCTGACAGGAGACAAGGAGCGCACCTCTAACCCTGCACGGCTCGGCCTGACGTATTCGCTCAGGCAGGTGGTGCAGGGCAACAAGTGGAAAAAGAAGACCGAGGAAAGAAACGCCTGTGCGGACAGCTTTTCCCGAGGTAACCCGCACGGGACAGAGTCCCTTCAGAGAGCATAGGTTGGACCATAGGGTTAGGTTAGTTTAGCTTGTATAGGGGAGATTGTATACTATAGGTTACAGTAGGCATTAGCTAGGCCTTCGGGACGTCTGTCTTTTGAGCCCACTTTGCTTCGTTCCATCTTCATACTCCTACTGATGATGCTTTGTTCTGTTCTTCCTCTTCTTTCCCGACTTGCTGTTACCATGCGCGTTGACTCGTGCATGGGTTCCACGTTTCTCTTGATATTCTTTGTCATTTCTCCCTTTCATTGGATCATAGTATAGGTACTGTGGGTAGGGAGGCTTCAAGTAGGAGAATATACTACTGAAGCCACACAGACACAAGGTACTTTTGCACCGCTCTGTGTTTTATACTCTTTTTCTAGGCTCTATTTGATGCAGTTTACAGATATGTATTTGACTCTGTTATGGGGCTTTTCAATCCCAGGAGGCTCGTGTAGGTTATCTCAGACATTAGGTAGGCCTCCGGGTCCGGGACGTCTGTCTTTCGTGCCCACTTAGCTTCCTTCCATTTTCATACTCCTACTTGCTTATGCTTTATTCTTTTCCTCTCTTCTTTCCCGACTTGCTGTTCCCATGCGCGTTGATCCTGACTGGGAACACCTTCGTACATGGGTTCCCCATTTCTATCGGCATCCTATATGTCCCTTGCTCTTTCCTCTGTGATATCATTCTGCTCGGAAGTGGAAGCTTAAACTTTCTGACTATAGCTATCTACACGCATTAATTACGAATAAGAATATAATGTATTGAAACTAACATGATCAAGTTTGAACACAGCATTAGGCTGCGACAGCATATAGTGATACAATACAGCTGGACTTTCAAGTACAGTACTCAATAGCGTACTCTGTATAAACGCTGATTTCGAGAGTGTTTGAGTGCGGCACGGGAAGTTTTTTTTATTATTAGATTCATTGTTTTACCACCCCAGACGCAACACGGCGATTCAGGAGTGAAGCGCAATCAACTTCCTATATCAATCGCTGAGCTGAACTGCTCTCATAATAATAATAATTTTTTTTTTTAATGAAGCTCATGTAAACACTCCTTCCGCCATCATATAATAGAGTGCAGGTCATATATCAATTGCTGTCTTTTTTTTTATCATTCTTTCAAGAGTGTAGGGAGAATTAAGGTGAAATCCAGTAAAGTTTACCAATTTTTTGTTGTAATCGCTTTCTACGTTCAATTTGCTGTTTTTATATATTTTTATTTACATAGTATCACAAACACTGAAGAACTGAACACAGCATGCCGGCTGCTGCTGGTCGTCAGGAGTGTTCCAGGTCGATAACACGTATATCCAACGACAGTTAGAAATATAAACTGTTATGTTGAGAATTCATTACAGTAGTACCAAAGAGAGCATGATATTCATGCTTGCACATGTGTTAGTAATGCAGACCATAATTTCTTTAGCAAAGTGAAAAATAACAGACTTCCAAAATTTCCCGGGATTTTGAATGAAAAATCGTGAGATTACGAAATCTTTATCCGTAGCCGGATTGAAACCCGTAATCCTACGTCCATGAGGTAATAAGCATCGATGCAACAAAGTCAGTCTAATAAAACTTGTACCCAAAGTATGATTCCCGATAATCCCGGATTTTTTATTTACACCTGCCGTCGTTAGGCCAGCATTCTGTAGCTTTTGGGAATGGAACTGGATTGTGACCTTGTGATCCAGGGGGGATGAACTGGAATTAGTAACGGCCTACCCACTGATTATTATTATATTAGTAAGACAATCAATGGCGATCTAAGATGAAGATTGTACTGAAATAAATTGTACAGACCTATATACTTAATTCTAGTTTTTTGGAGGAGCGGCGAGGAAGGGAAATAAAGGAGTTCCTGGAGTTTTGGAGGGGTCATTGCCCCGTGCCGTGCTCCCCTTCTAGTTGTGATAGTAGTAGTGTTTTTACTAGCGCTTCAGTGGCACACTGCCTATATCGCGCCGAACTATTCCTATGTTTAGCGACAGGCTCGTGCGCCGCAAGGGCGCGTAATTTGTCTCATTTTATTTCATCAAGTAGTTGTAAGGGGAAACATTATTATTAAATTTACATATAGTATATGGAATTCACAAAGAAAAGAGCAGAGCCTTTGTTGACGATAGCATTTATCGTAATGGATTCATCACAGTTTGTGATAGAGGTTACATCTGGTAAGAAAAGTCTTACGGGCATTTCTTGAATTGGAAGTGAGGTCCCTCAGAAAGCATTCCTCGGAGGATGGAGTCGACATCCCCACCATGCAGGCCCAGATAGCAGTCCCTCCGCTCGTCGGAGAAGGTGGGACACCTGCCCGGTCTCGGCACACACTGCTCCAAGCCGAAGATCGAGGAACTTCTTCCGAGTGGGCTACGTACTGATAGGTTATTGCGCCTAGTTCTGATAACTAAGACCTTCCAGAGCGACTGCTACTCACACTGTTATCGAAGCAACAAGTTGGAAGGAAAACCAGGAATTAAAAAATAACATTGTGGTTAAAACACATTTATTGGAGCTACAAACATCCGTGAATAAATTTGTACGTACCCATCACACTGTCGGTGTCACCATTACGGGGAGTTGCATTGACATGAGCTAATCTCATTAGCTGTATCTGCTCCGGACATATCTCGTGTGCGTTGGTTTCGCTGCTTTGAATTTGATAAAAATGGACTGCCTGCCCTCTAGCTTGAAGCCGTTGCAAGAATAAATTGACAGGGATGAAAGCCTAAAACTTGATACAAAGCAGCAAAAGCGACGCTTATAACCTAAGTGCCAGTTAAGTTGAAGTTGATGAGAATAATTGGACGTGATTCAGTAACAACCATGGGTGACACCACAACATCTGTAACAAGGTCACGCACTAAGTCAACGTCAAATCACAGCAAGTCGAAGTCGGTCAGTTAAATGCAAGTTGTAAAACAGAACCCATAGGTTCAGTAATTCTTTTAAATACCTGACCACAGTTAGTAATTACACGCACAACTTATGAGCGGACGTTCAGCTCACACGTCGTCCCAACCGCTCACAAACAGTCGGCCATGGAAAGTACTAGAAGTTGAGGTCGCGATAGCCTAGTAGTGCGGGCGGGCACAAGGGATGGACCGAAAAGGAAAAGCTACACACCGTCGTTACGCCTGAGCGAGGCTGCGTGCACGTCTGTGCGTTGCTAGCAAGTTCGATTAACTTTAGATAACAACTGAAGGGCTATGAGTTAAAAAAAAGCCTGTAAAACAATTGAGTAGTGCCTTGGTTTTCTCACGAATAAACTCTTTTGAGTTGTAAAAGCTTTAGCTAAGGATTCACTCGGCAATAGTAGCTGGTAGTGAAAGTTTTACTCTAGCGCCTGAGGGACACAGCGTCTGGTAATTTCCTGTCTCGTGCGTCACGAAGGCGTGAAGCAGGTCTCGCTTCGTAAAGGATTCACTCATTTCCAACTAACTTATATGAAGGCAGTGCATTAACATAGGTTTAAATGAGGTAAATAATAGAATGTCTAACAGTGCCGCATACTGCTAATTATATTTTGCAGTATCTCCAACTCCAATGCTTCACAAAGCGTAACAAAAAATAAGTACTTATATCTAGTACAGCATAAAAACTTCTCACTACAGACGACTGTAGCCTAGGCTGCTTTTCGATACGCACCTATAAGGTAAATGGTTACACAGCTAAGACACGAGTAACTAAATACTACGGTGATATTTTACGTGCTAATATATGCCTAAGTATACATAATAATCGGTAGCCACTCATAAAAAAGGTACTGTAGTAGTAGTAGCAGCAGTTTTTACTAGCGCTTCAGTGGCACACTGCCTATATCGCGCGGAACTATTCCTGTATTTTAACCACAGGCTCGTGCGCCGACTAGGGCGCTGTTTAAATTGTCAATGATTTTTGTCTCGGCTTTTCTGCCGGTAGGTCTCAGAGTGGTCAGTGCGCTACTGACAGGAAAAAGGCGCAAGTTGAGCATCTCCAACCCCCGGGCGCGGCTGANACCTAACTTTACAAAACTAACCTCGTCAGCAGGAACTGCGGCCAGATGCTACATCCCCTGCGGAGAAGGCACTCGGGACCCTTGGGTGCGTGATGCCCAAACATATTGTGGCAGGATGAAAAAGGTACTGCTCAACAACCACAAACAACATAGTAGATACATAATAATCCCTATTACGTATACATAATCGATGCACAGGTATAATATCAATTCGTGATAAGGCACAACTATACTGAAGAGATTAGATTGTAGATGAAATCTCTCTTTAGGAGAACTCAGTGGAAGCGGCATGACTAGAAAATTCGGGGAATTACAATGTCAAGATTATCGTACATCAATACAGAAAGATCACCTTACAGGGATTAGCAGCTGATGCGATAAGACAAAACAAGGGACAAAGAAAAGTAGGGCTAAGTAGTACGTCGAGAGCGTTTTTATTCATTTATTTTTTTTTTGGGGGGGGGATAAGATATTGTGAAAACCGCTTACCACTCATGCCTCATTAAGTCGATATTAATTTGAAGAGACAAACGACTCGTAGGGGTAGAAGAAAGAAGAATATAAAAGGGTACGAAAAAACAAGGACTCAAAACAACTACTTAGTTACGTAAGACATCCCACTGAGGCACGAATGGTGCGTAATTACTTGGAAGGGGTGAAGTAAATAATGCTAATTCGTAGGGACACTCTTTATACTATCGGCAGCAATAGTAGTATGATTACTAGCGCAGCAATGCTAAGTCGTATCGGGCCAAATTCTCAACGCTGCCAGAGCTCTTCCCCGCAGGAACGTAAACGGTACAAGAACCCTTTTATAAAAGTTGTACAACCAATGCAAATAGGTTACCCACTGACAACGTACGACTATGTATATAATAGTAGCAGCAGTTTTTACTAGTGCTTCAGTGGCACACTGCATATATCGCGCCGAACAATTCCTGTGTTTATGTCTCCTTTATATATCTCATTTTATTTTATAAAGTAGTTGTACGGAGAAAATTATTATTATTATTTTACATATATGTAATGCACAAAGAAACGGGCAGAGCCGTATTTGACGATAGCACTTATCGTAATGAATTAATCACAGTTTGCGATAGAGGTTGTATCTGATAAAAAATGTCTTAAGGGCATTTCTATTAAAGTGGCTGCAAGGTTTCTCAGAAAGCATTCCTCGGAGGATGGAGTCAGCATCCTGACCATGCAGGTCCGGA
>LQNS02278173.1:289987-301131 GCA_001587735.2 Parhyale hawaiensis | reverse complement strand
CAGTCCTTTAAAATCGTACTTCTGGAAGTTGTAGCCTTTGCCCTTCTGGATGTTGTCCCAGTTGATGTCGATGTAGCGGTCGCGGTCGTAGCGAGACTGCTCGTGCCAGAAGCCGAGGCAGTGCATCAGCTCGTGGGTCACCACCCCAGTCCTGAGGCAGCCAGGCCCTAGCGACACCGCCTGGGATCCGCCCACGCGCCCGACGTTACTCGTACACCTGCGACAAAGCAGCCAATTTCCTTAGTTCTCCGACAGAAGAAAGTTTTCATGACTCAGTACTGGCTTCCAGAAGGAATTGGATTGGAATGTAGTGTTTCACTAAGTACGTGTCTAGATTTAGAGATACGATGCTGTCTGACCCTCACGCCCTCTTTTTGAACACCAAGCTGCAACTTGAATTGGTATCTTGCAGTGAGTTAGTTATAATGATATTTGACCCTTTCGCTCATGACCTAATCTTTCTTTCTCGTAAATATAGCATGATTAGAGATGCACTTAGGCTAGAATATGAGAGAAAGGGTTAATGACAAAACTTTGACCTTCAGTCACTGAGGGTAGCTTTGAGTGATGGTCGTAGAAGCGCCCCTATCAGTGCTCCATATCCGAGTACTGGAACTGGTAAGAGTGACGTGTTGGCATAACTGGAACGTGTTAGAATGACAGGCGTTTTAGAAATAAAAGTATTTGAATGTAATATGGCAGTAATGCCTCAAGTAAAAAAGAGCAAATTGAGGGAACGTCAACTTCACTTTACCATCAGAAAGACCTTAGCTCCGCTATGGCTTAATAAAAGTGCACATGCTATAGGCCATAAGCCCCAGATGGCAAGCAAACAGTTATACTCGTAACTATCAGAAATGCATTTAAACCTGTCATACACGATTTACTTCTGCTCTTCTTGTAGGAATAATATTTGCATTCGATACTTGCCTCCTAATGTATGTAATACATAATGTATTGAAGGTTAAGGATAGAGAGTTTGTTGAAGGAGAATGAGCACTCGTGTGTCACTGTCCCTAACCCTTTCTCACCCTAAGCTAAAATTGACAGTACCCGAAAATTTCTAATGAAAAAAAAAAAAAAACAGGCCTTGCCTCCCTAACCTACCCGACCTTATACCCGAATATTTACCGACTTACCCGAAATTGGTTCGGGTTTACCCGATATTAGGGCCTAAAGAGGCAAGAAGGACCAAATTGTCCGCACCGTCAAATTTTGGTTAGTCCGACCGTTACCGTGTGATAACTCACCCATCGCCTTTCAAAAAGTGGATGTAGTCGCGTTCGTTGGTACGCGGCACGAAATGCACGCAGCTCTGGCGGTGGAGCTGCTTGATGGCCTTAGCGATGATGTTGCGCTCTTGCGGACCTGTGGGATGTCAGAAACTTATGGCGCGGTCTTCATTTTTATATTACTTTATAAAATTTTTGAAGCGAGATACACTTTAGTTTTACACTTATCACCGGTTCACACGCCAGTTTTTGTATTACATTCGTACTTCATAGCATTCGAATGCGTTTCTGTTTCTGTTTTCCCCTCTTTCTTTTCCGTGAGGTGGACTGCTGATCGAGATAGCTGACCTCGTACGCGGGACACCTCAAGTCTCTCTCGTGTGGAAGGTCATGAGAGGAGCCGTCCACTCGAGTGTCGGTTCCTATTCCTTGCGTCTTCTTCCTACCAGTAGTAGTGCACTGAGCCAACTTATACTATATGGCAGAGGAGAGCCGATGTCGAGATATGATATTCCTAACTGCGCCTCCTGGCCGACTAGCGTCACTTTGCAAATCACCCTTTGGCGGGAACGGTGGTTAAACTAATCACTTAATAACAACAATTATAATTCGCATGATGAAAACCGTCCTATTATGAGGCATAAATACACGATTTAGAATTTATATGTCAGTAGGTCGTGCTGTATGGTGCTGCCATACTTATTAGATAAAATTGTATGTAATAGTATTTAGTCAATCAGGTGAAATAGTGTTACGCCATGCAGATGTCTTATCGACAAGAAAAGACTGCATTTATCTTACTTTAATGAAACAAGCTGTAACATTAGCAGAAGAAAACATAATTATTACATTGCTCCTCCTGTGGGGATCATCGTTAGCTGGTACTATTGAGGTGCCAGTTCAGTTAACTGGTTTGGTCTGTGATGTCGCTGAGCCTTGTCGATTAGGCTGTAAATTCATAGCTGTAATATTATTAAGAAGTGAATGTACATGAAATTTTTATTATAAGCTGTAATATAATAATCCAAGAACACCTCCCACCCGTGGAGAATTATATGATAAATAAATAATGTTCATACAACTGAAAAGTGCACAGTTTCTCGAGTTCTAACTCACAACAAATTTAAAGAAATATACGAGACCGCACTCGCAACATTTGAAAAAGCAGACTTGACGGCTAACAATTTCACTAATCTTCTAGTGTACACAAAGTCATTCTGTCATACAGAGAGTGTGAATATGAGATAATTCGTTGATACATGAATGTTTGCTGTCATTATTCGTCCCAGTCACCATTTATTTTTTACGTTGCATTTTCATCATAACTTTCAATTCTTTTTGTCTATATTTCTGGTGCATATAGCTTTACGAATAGCACATCAGATAACGGTTAATTCGTGGTGTATCTTTTTCACAGAAAGCTTCGCAAAGAAGGACTCTATAGATATACTTATCTGAAAAGTATACTTTTCACTGAAAATTCGATAATGGAATAGGCTGTAAATTTCGTCCAAGTTTGACCAACACTAAGACATGACGTATCGCCGCGCCCGTACAGAAACATGAAATAGATCTTGACGCCTGGACTCACGGAAGGTGGAGGACAGCACGTACGGCACGTAGCCATTGGGCCACAGCCGCTCGCTGCTCACGATGCCGGAACGGAAGCTGGGTATGTCCGCGATGGCTGATTTCTGGGGGGGGGCAGATATGTACATATTTCTAAAGCATTTCGGTGTAAATATGAATATATTTCTTAGTTAACAGCCCCAAGGAATTGGCGGAGGCTCTCGATCTTACCTCATCCAACGGGTGCGGTGCTATTCGGGATTGAAAAGGGAAAATTCGGGTGTTGTACGCCTATGAAGTCTACCACACAGATGGGATAGAAGCTCAGAATAAGTTCTGCTAATTATTACATCTGGCATCATCATTTTTGGAAGCTTAGAAGATACTATAGTCTTTAACATACTAAGAGTAAGGATTATAAATAGATGGCATTCAACTGTATCACTGTTAATACTCATGCTGCATGCGATGCAGAGTGAGATAAATTTAGACTCGAAATTATTCTCTATTTTCCTGCAAGGAATAAATGAGCACTCGAATGCTGGAGTTGAAATCGTTATCAGCATTTGGCTTTTAGTGCTGATTTTACAGCTGACACCCCTCACCGGGGACTCAGCCGCGTTCAGCTTGCGCCCATGAATTAATTATTAGCTATTTGGATCATCCCGATGACGTCACAGGCGTTGCTAACATCATCAACTCTGTTAATTTCCTGTAGTGTCATATTCTTGTAATTTCCCCAACACCTAATGTTTATTATTAAAGATTGACTTTGCCTCAGAAGAAAAAAAGAATCGATAAAAATTTATACCATTGCGCTAATATAAAGCAATTCCCTATACCATTTAGGGTAATACTAATATTTCAGAATAGAGACATAGCGAGTCTATTAATATATTTATAGTGAGGCAGGCAAGTCTTAAATTATAGTTTTATCTCAACATCAATGGCACCGACGTTGATCGGTTTGTCGTCTTCGACGAGTTTGATGTCGCCCTCGAACTGCTCGGCTGTCGTTGTCGGGTCCACCTGCTTCGTGGTATCGATTGGCTCGTCCTCTGCTCGCATATTAGGGAAAAAGATTAGGAGGTGAACGCAACCAGATCCGGATTTAGATCAGGAGAGGCCTTAGGCTATTCTGTTATACTTGTACATACACTTACGAGGCTCCTCCAAATCGACATTCTTATGAAGAGAGTAAAATGGAAGAGTTTTTAAAAATCCCAGTAAAAGCAAGAATGAAGACGGGTGTAGAGAATTTCCCAGTTGATACTTCCTCTCTTCATTGATATTCAGTATCATTTGAAGGAACGGAAAGTCGGTCAGGACTAGGCCTTGTCTGAAAACCGTAGTGTTCCCACACCACTCAACACGTGATCGATACTAGACATTTTTCATGAATATTTTTTTGTTACGAAGCGTCGGCCAGCAAAGTCTGTAGGAAAATCTAATACTAGCCAGAGCCAAAATTATTGTAGCGTTACACTGTTACTGATAATTTATATATACGCTAATTTTAACCAGGAGATGCTTATCATAAATATATGCGAATCAAGCTCATAATTATTGGTGAGCAGCCCTATTTCATGCTTCAGTCATAATTTTATTGGCAAAGACGAGACGTAACACCGATATCATGCAAATAAAACCGACTCTGTTGCGCTTAAATCAATCGACACCCCCCCCCCCCCCAAAGTGTTGTAATTGTAACTCTAGGATTATTTGTGCCGCTTCAGTGCAACCCACCACACGGAATCACCCACGTACACAGTTACCTAACCTACTTTATTTCAGGTCAAGGCAAATATCTTTGGGGGGTTACGGTACCATAACCTAAAGACTGTTGTGATATAAGAGCTCCACTGGATAAGGGTGTACTGATTACACGTATGGCACATCGAACTACTAATTTCAACTGTCAATACATATCAAACGTACGTGCAAGATCTGCGTCCTGGAAGTCATCAGGAGTTAGAGGTTCTCCGGGGATGTCGAAGTCCATCTGTAGATCGGGAAAAAAGCTTTAAACGTAGTTGTTTCTACACAAATTAGAGTCTTGTGTTAAATAGTCATAAAACTCACTTTTCGCGTAATATTACACTATAGCAATGTCATTTATATCTAACATACAGGATTATAAAAGCCCAACATAGTTTTTAGATGTCAACTGTATCAATAATGTAATATGTTGACCCTCTCTCACGGAAAAAACTTTTGGTTGCGTCGTAAATAACGCGATTCCAAGAAATACTTTTAAGACAAAGCAGAGAGCAAACAGCAAACTTGATCAAACGTTATGCGGCTGGTTAATGATGTTGCTACCAAGAGTTTGTAAGAAAAAATTGCTGCTTTTCATAATTTACAATTTGCTAATAATAGACACGAGAAGACTCACGGTGTCGAACTGGCCTGTCGGGATGGTCACCGCACTATCAGGGTCGTGGAGACCATGTGACATGGTCGTGAGCAAGAGTCTGTCAGCATCAGGATCAGACGACCTCGGGTTTTCAACTCCTTCCAAGGTTTTGTTTTCGCCAGCGACGTCTGAAGAAGAAGAGGCCTGCTGTCCAAGCCCCTGGGTCGTATCGTCCATGACTGTCACCAAGTCTTCTTCTGTTGGTACAGCCACCGTAGCACTTGCTTCTCCGGTGACAGGTTCAAAAGTCTCTTCTTGACGCTTTCGGAAGGAAAATCTAGGGTTCGATATACGAAAGTCCACATCTTTGGAGTTATAGTCTACCGATGGAGTATTCAACTGGGACAGTCGCGGCCTGATACGGAAGGATTGAGATCTGGAATGAAATTCAGAATCTCTTTTGGTGGCTTTAGAAGTTTCTAGAGGCGCGGATACGCTCGGGTTTATGAAGTCGTAAGTCACTTTTAGAACATGCTTAACTTTTTTGTTACTACCGTTTTTATTGTTATTTTGTTGTAGTTTCTTTTTCTTTGCAGCGTGTGAAGAGATTTGCTGGAACCCCTTTTTCTTCTTGAGTGGCATCAGCGTTTCCAGGGACAACTTAAATAGTTGCTGATCAGAACTATTTATTTCATTTCCAGTAATAGATTGGTCGTACTTGGTAGAAGAAGTTAAAGGAACCTCCAAACTTCCGTCCTTTTCCAAGGTAGTTGCTGCACGAGAAGTGTCATTTCCAGTACCTTCGTCCTTCGAGTCACCTGTTAGTTTTCCTTCTTTTTGTGTAGTGCTATTTAGTTTCTCTTCAATAACTTTTCCGGTAGAGCTCGTTTGGTCATTCCATGCCGAAGCTTTAGCCCCTTCAGACTGTGACACAGTAAGGTGGGCGTAGACGTATTTGGGGCGAGGTAAATTTTCTACTTCCAGATTACGAAGGCTTCTTGTCGAAGAAAACGGAAAGCGAGTGAAGAAACCCCCAACATTGACAGCCCCCACTGAGGGCCAGTTCAGGGCTGCATCCAGACTTAGAGACACCAAGAGATACCACAAGAAAATGCCGACCACATCGCGCAACAAAATGTCTTCGTTCTTGGATACAAAAAACTTGCGCTTTCTGATGATAATCATGACTTCTATCCTCTACCACTCACTTCAATTGTCCTGCAACAACTACTATATCGAAAACAAAATTTCTGCTGTAATTTTTACATAAATTCTGCAGACAGATACTTATATCAGAGGAATATTTTTGCCAACTTTTAATTAAGACTGGTTGGTGACGAGAGATGGTGAAGAACCTACCTATGACCTAAGTAACAATTGGGCTTTTCAAGTAAAAAATAGCAGCAATATAGCTTAATACCTTAAAATTTTGCTCCTCTGTTATAGTCGACGAGAGAAGTCCTATTAGCACGAGACATTTTGTATAACGTTTCGAGAAATAAATTAAAAATCCCACTGAACTTGATAGATGATACTTACTTCATAATCACGGTTGGATTGACGTAATGCAGCATATTAGAAGGTGTTATAGTCAGCATAAGCTAACTTTAGTGGATGAAAAAGGTATTCTGTTAATGTTTTGAGTAAAAATAACGTCTATTTAGCTTGCCAACATAATAAGTATTTCATTACTATCTCAGTCAGGTTTCACTTGTTAGCTGGAGATTACCAAGTGTTAAGGAGATACTCATATTATCAATTTCTTGAGTGAGAAACGCCTCCTATAGGTAGAAATTTTAAAGCGATCATCCGATTCAACTCAGTGCCGCTTATTATATACTCATGGGTATCGGATAAATGCTTATAATATTCCCACAGGAAACAGGTAGTCATACATCTTCATATACATATAATAACTTCGTTGACTCCAGACTAGGTTGACGACAGCGGCCCTCTGCAGGTACACAGACAGACGCACCTTCTCGCCTGTACCACCTGCCACTACCAGCATACTGCATCTCCTCCCTGTCTTATATTAGCAACACTGTTGCCGGATATGCAAGTCTGGCACACTGCATCTGTTGTGTACTAGGAAATGCACCTCCATAACTGTGTGTTGGTGGACATTTCGTTGATCCCACGGGAACCTTGTTTACTCTTCATGTATTTGCCCATTTCCCAATTTTCTCCCAAAGTACTTCTCAGTTCCACAATCTTCTACGAATTAGAGGATGATTACTAACGAGAAACTCTGTTATGTTAATAGAATTTCCCCAGTTTCTCGAAAATTGCAGTTAAATTTTGTACGGAGCTGTTCCCTTCAGTAGCCACGAGCCCCCATTGGAATTAAAGTGTGTACAACTTGAGGGTGCAGGGGGCTCCTATAAGATGTGCACTGTATCCAGAGGAAATAAAACAAGACTTTATTATTTTTGTAAGCCAACCTGCCATATAGCTTAGAGGAGAGACCGAAATGAAGAGCTGATTTACTAGCATTTGTTGTTTCTTTAACCAATGGGATTCCATGGCTGCACCACCGATCGAGGGATGTCAGGGTCCGCGATGAAGAATGTGTAGAAACATTCTCACGAGTACCTCGCTTGAATGTGCTTGATTAGTACCTCCTGTTCTGTCGATTAACTTCCCAATCAGCACTCTTAATTTGCGTCACGCTGCTGACCACTGCATTGCTTAGGAGCGCAGTACTCTACAGTTGAACACAGAATTTAAATAGCTTTCGAAAGATTAAAATATATATATGTTACTTCCGAACAATGTTAATAATCTATAGAAAGTGGCGGGCTCCAAGGAGGACCACGTAGGGGTTGGGTTGAGGGGATGGCAAGGCTCTCTCTTTTAGCTCCCCAATATTTCTATCATGCAACCAACATACATGTATACACTGGGTGCGAAACCTCTCCACATTTTACCACAGCGCCCAAGACAAGTTTCGTGGTGCCGGCACTGTCAACAGAACAAACTGCTCCATGCATTAAATACTACGAATTTCATTATCCTAAGCTCCAACAAAAAAGAAACCTTAAGCGTAAAGAATAATTTTTAAGTTCTTCCCTGGTGAGATCAGCTCGATTATCTGAGTATCGGCACTGCAATAATAATAATATCAACGACGAACATACTTCCGGCATAACGTTCAAAAATTTCTAAGTAACAGATGTGCAAGTACAGCCATTTTGGGGCAGAGTATATGAGACCTAATAACAGTGAAACCAAAGCAATATTACGTATTTTTACTTCGTATGTGTGACGGCATCAATAAATTCTCCCTGCTTCATGTGGGGAAAATCTTACTTACCTGAGGCTGGCAATACAGGACTCAGAGCAAATGGCAGTGAGTACCAAATATCAAACCTCAGAAAGCGCCTAAAGCTCCTAAAGATCGGTCACTGCCAGATGTGCGATGGCGTTGTCAGGACTGTCCGGATGTCCCCTACATCAAGGTTCTTTTTGTCAGGGCCTTCCGGGCACTCTCCGGGGTCGTCAACTTGATATGCCGTATAACTGATAGAAGGAACATCGTTACGTAATTTACTTAAGTACTTATAAGTGAAAGGCAGAGAACTTTTATGAATTACTCGTCAAATTCTTAATTTATTGAAGTACTGAGACAGCCAAAGCAGGCCACTTCTGAACATCTGTTGGTTTTCCACTGTCTCAATGGAGGGACTGAGATAAAGTAAACTACTTGGATAGTAGACTGCCGAAGCTCCATGTTGAGTTTTGAAGCTACGGTATTTAGTCCTCCGTACTCAATCGGGCAAGAGTTTCATATCAGTTGCGGGTTTTTCTACGCATGGTGCCCGTGTACTGACTCACCTATAGTTGTTTCCAGACAACTAGTTTTGCTCCCTACCTAGTGTACCTAACGATGTAGTTATCATATCTACAGTAGGAATATCTGTGAACCTACTGCTGTATTACCACGGCGTTTTAATGAAGATGTTATTACCAAAATTAAATATTAATGGATTGTTCGGTGCAGAAATAACAAGATATCGACAAGGCATTCGGTTGAATCGGATCTGACTCTGGCAACTCCAGTCAAAAAGTTCAAAACTCCACTGTTGATTTACTTCAAATTTTGCATTGCTTGTCGCGACGTTCATGTTAGCTCCTGTTTGACTTCGACTCTGCCGCGTGACCTGGGGTGCAGCTTGTAGCTTGCAGTGCAGAAATGCAGTTAGTAGATATTTTAAAAGTTTTTCCATCACAAATGCAGCCACTGCTTTGCTAATTGTGGTCCTGTCACTGCTAACGTTTTAGTAGGAAACATTTTGGTTATCACACAGTTGCGACTAAAAGAACATTACACGTTCTCAAGCTCAGTTCAGGAAACACGTTAATTTGACTGTCGAGAGTACCAGTCTTTATGCAACCAATCACACATTAACACGCTGGGAAAGTCTCGCTCTCTATCGTGTAACTCCTACGATTTTTCTACTGGAAACTTAATGGGTTAACTGGAAACTTTAGGTGCCTAGAGATGAACTAGAGAATTTCTTCACTCTGCAAACAACACTAGTGCACTAGAGAAGAAAGCACTACGCTGCCTTCCCGACGCAGGAGGTCGAATGAGCGGTGGCTGAACTCCAGGCTGCAGCTGCGCCAGGTGCTATCCACCACCAGCTTATGGTGGTTAATAAAACATCTTCCCTCATATGCATGGTGGCACGTGCGACTCTAGGTGTCTTATGGTAGAAATAATTACATGCTGGATGTAGCTGGGGCGTGCTGCAGCGATGAACTTGTGCTTGTTGCGAATACCTCGAGATCTACTGCACTCCCAGTACAGTAGAACTCCTCAAATGGAAGCTTCCCGGAATCAAGAAAGTTTCTGAAATTGAGACTTCAGAAACGAAAGAAGTTCATGATACGGATATTTTCTGAAACAGAGAAAATCCACAAATTGAAACAGCATACAGATTGAACAAAAGAAAAAAAAACATGTCTTTTTCCCATGTGGATGTACTGCCCAACAAATCAGGGCGCTGTACCAAGGCCTCTTAAAGAACTCTAGGAGGCATTGGCTGCACTCCGACGTAGTCATCTCTCTACAAGTAAAATATATGTTGTGCGCGATCGATGGATTTGCGCGATTGATCGATCGTCCAAACGCCTAACCTAATCTAACCTAACCCCATCTCACCATTGACTAAAATTGACGGTGTCCAAAATTTAAAAAAAAAAAACAGGCCTTGCCTCCCCTAACCTACCCGATATACTCAGAAATAGGGGGAAAGTTGAAGAAAAACATTGATTAGGTTAGGTCGCGCACAGCATATATAGTATTGACATGGGGATTTACCCAAATAAGAACTCAGTGTTAACAAGTTAGAAACTAAAGAAGTAGCACAATCTTCGACTGACATTCTTGTTTAATATTTTTTATCCTCAATATGATAAAAAGAAAATTTAATACTTGAAAAGACCTATTACATTCTGCAACTTTAAATGCGGTGTGCATTTTATGTGGGGTTACATCTTGGAACATATATTATATATTATAAAAATAATAAAATTTTGAAATAAAATAAAATAGACACATGGCAGTAAGAAATACGGTACACGTTTATCGGTGAATAATGGCCTTATGAGGGCATCATACCGCACCCACAAATGAAAAAGAAAATCCCTCTCTTGCAGTGTAAAAATGAAGCTAATGGTTTGCCTTATCAGATAATCTTGTACCATCTACAATTTCCAGAGCACGTAAAACGGCTGATAACATGAGATTTTTTTCAACTAGAAGTTTTAACTGACCTTTCTGTCGATACGCACAGATAAGAAAGCTAAGAAGTTACAAAGATTTATTATATATAGTCTCCATTTCCACAACAAATACTATATCACAAAGGAAGAAAGGACATATGACGATAGGCACGTGGAATCCATGCACGACGGTGTTCCCACACAGGATGAATGCGCATGGGAACAGCATGTAAGTCGGGAAAGAAGAGGAAGTACAT
>LQNS02278173.1:246152-256362 GCA_001587735.2 Parhyale hawaiensis | reverse complement strand
GTTAGGAATGTATCAAGGATTCTAAAATTGTCTCAGTTTTTGCTCTAGCATAAAACCTCATAGACTTCTATTATTTTGAAATTTCTGAGAAAATAATAAGAATTTCCCATTTTCTCAAAAACTAAGACCTAAATCAAAAAAGTTGTAGAAGCAAAAAATGTTTCTTTTTCAAAATTACATATACTGTGCAAAATTTCAGAATAATCGGGACGCAAATAAAAAAGTTGGAAAATTTGGGTTGATCCCCTTAACCTGTTAGTCTCATAATCCTTGGGCTCAAACGGAGACAATATTGCAGCCACCCTCGCTGTGTGGCAGTCAGCCGAGCACTGACTCCGCCCAGTCCGTCGCTGTGAGCCTGTGAATTGCTCAAAGTTTCTCAGCTAGCACTGCAACCAGAAATCGCCCAGCAACTGCAATCAATTGCTCCTAGAGGCAACCGGATTGCCTCTAAGAGCAAGGCCCCGTGTAATAGGGCCTAAAGGTTCCCTAACCGTACGGTATTACATCACGTTTACATGCAGCAATAAGGAATAGAACTATAATATTATTATTATGCTGAGGGTACAAGACTGGGAAAGCGATTACCAATATGCCGGAATAACACTTTCAAGGAAGACTGCACAAGTGCACATAAACACAGCAACTCAGGACGGAAGAGAGCAAAAGAGTGGAACTAACGACGAGCGCAAGTGAATGAGAAACAACAGAAAAGATAAACATCGACAAGGAGTGGGGTTGGTCGTAACTCAACAAAAAGGGGCTTGGTGAACATTACAAAAATTATCCATTCCAGCAGCCCATCGTTCATGCGACTGCGTGGTCTGAAAATGATACGAACACGGTTAGACCATAAGAGCTCCCACCTTGCGCAGCAAGAAGAACTGGCCGGAGTAGGGGGTGAGGACGGTGATCTTGTCAGTGGTGTAGCCCTGGAGGACGAGATGACGGGCCAGACGCATAATAAGCGTGGCTTCATGGACGTTGCTGTGACTGTTGTTGTCATCAGACTCCTGTAAACAAGCGGGTGACAACGTCGTGGTTACAATATGCGATAGTACGAGTTTGCCTACAGTCCAGTACCGTTATTGGCTGCTAACCTGCGAGTATCCCGTGGACAGAACACCATAGTAGCAGCATGCTGATGTTCGCAGGTGTGCTGACTCGGCAGTTGTGGGCGTGTAGTGCGCCGTGGTGGAACTTGCCTTCCTTATAGATGAGAGGGGGGGAGGGTAGCGGGTAATTTGAACCTTCCGTCAAAATTGCCGCCATAGTTCTTGATGACCCGTGATCGACTGTAGCCGCACTTACTCCTCTGGGTCCAGTGGGCCTATATCCGCAGCAGAAACCAGTGCGTGTGGGTTTCCCAGTTGAGGGTGCGGTCAAAGTTGACTTTAGCTTTACTAATATCATCTACTAATACACCACAAAGGGGGAATCATAAAAGTAAAGTCAACTTTCACGATATCCTCTACTGGGAAACCCACTCGCACTGGTTTGTGCTAAGGATATAGGCTCACTGGCCCCAGAGGAGTAGGTGCTGCTGTAGTCGACTAAGGATCATCAAGAACTATGGCACCAACTCGATGGAAGGTTCAAATGACCCGCGTCCCCACCTCCTCATCTCTGAGCAGGCAGGCGCCCCTACGGCGCTCTGCAAGCCCACAACTGCAGAGTCAGCACACCTAGATCTGCAAAGACAGAATTAGTGCGCAGTCTAGCGCAGCTATGGGCTGTCAACATTTGTGTATCCTGCGCACCGCTCACCGCCAGTACCACGCACTGATGCTCCACCCACCGCCAGTACCACGCACTGATGCACCACCCACCGCCAGTACCACACGCACTGATGCACCACCCACCGCCAGTACCACACACTGATGCACAACTCACCGCCAGTACCACGCACTGATGCACCACCCACCGCCAGTACCACGCACTGATGCACCACCCACCGCCAGTACCACGCACTGACGCACCACTCAGCGCCAGTACCACGCACTGATGCACCACTTACTGCCAGTACCACGCATTAATGCACCTCTGAACGCCAGGACCACGCACTGATGCACCACTCACTGCCAGTACCACGCATTGATGCACCACTCACTGCCAGTACCACGCATTGATGCACCACTTACCGCCAGTACCACGCATTGATGCACCACTCAACGCCAGTACCACGCACTGATGCACCGCTCACCGCCAGTATCACGCACTGATGCACCACTCACTGCCAGTACCACGCACTGATGCACCACTCACTGCGAGGACCACACACTGATGCACAACGCACCGCCAGTACCACGCACTGATGCACCACCCACCGCCAGTACCACGCACTGATGCACCACCCACCGCCAGTAACACACACTGATGCACAACTCACCGCCAGTACCACGCACTGATGCACCACCCACCGCCAGTACCACGCACTGATGCACCACTCACCGCCAGTTCCTTCTCCTGATGGGAGATGAAGAAGACGCTCTTCTCAACACCACGGATGGGAGGCCGGTTGAAGACAGACTCGTGGTCCTTGAGATGCTCGTAGATAGAAGGTACGAGCAGCGACGAGATTTCTGGCCGCATGCGGTGCTGGTACTGCAGGGTCTGGTACCTATGAGCAGATGGTACTGCGTCACCAAGTACAGACAGATGAGCCTAGCTAAAAACTGTCCTCTGAGCTACACTTGCACGTAACGTACAGCAACAAAACATGCTCGTGCCTAGTACATTCTTTCACTCTACTGTTGAGAATTCACCACATGCAGAGTTGGATGGATTACGTCCTACTCCCATCTGTGAGTATGATTTCCGCCTGACTCAGACTCCTTGTACAGTATAACCAAAATTCCCGACCACTATTCTTAATAAAATTGTTCATCTTCATCCAATACAAACTTTTGCGATAAGCGAGTCGACATGAACTCCTGGCTCCTGGGACAATAGAGTAGGACTCCCGATACTACCTTCCAAGATGGTCCCGACACCGACTCGGCTACCCAGACCGAATGAGTTACAGGTCGTACTTACTATAAATTTACTTCATTTATTCATTGAACTCCATTGCAGGTCTATGATCCAATTAAAATGAGTCATATTCAAAAATACATTGATTTTTTAGCCCCTCCATTCATCTGCTGACGCCTGATTTAACCTGTTACGGTAACAATGAAATTTTTCCTATAACAGTTTCAAATTGTCATGAATAACCTAAATAACCTAGACACTGCCAGGCGGATACTCTCATGCTGGTCAAGTAACGAGTTATAGAACAGCACGCTGAACGGAACACGCTTCACTTACGCCACTCCATTGTTGATCATCCGCTCGAAGAGGGACGTGTCGAGGCCGTAGTGTTTCGCCAGCTCGTACACGGTAGGGCTCGGCTTCAGCTGTTGGTGGTCACCTGGAATTTACACAAGAAGTCACCCTATAATTTGAAATAATTCGGTTGAATTGAAACACAGCTCGTGAGTGTGACTAAAAACATGGCACACTACAGCTGTAAACCCCAGGCAACTGTGATTTAAATTGCCGATCATAATCCCGAAGACTAATTACACATTTGCACTAAGCGTGATACGATGATGAGCACATCGTCCCTGCTACCGACCGATATGTAGGGGAGTGACGAGCGAGCTGTACATCCTCACATCTAGTTGTGAGTGTAAATGCATAGTGTGGCTCAGGTAACAGAGGTACTGCGGTCTGCTTCTCACTCGGGACTCTGTTGCAGTCCCCGAAGCAAGGTACGTTAGAAAGTGTAATCTCTTCAGGAGGCACAAGATGGGCCACAGGGTTAACCCTTTAGTGCTTCGATCGAACATCACTTTTCGTAGGAAAAACACAACATGTAATGTCATCATATGTGTACTGTAGGCACTAAAGGGTTAAGTTTCTTGGGTTCGCCCATCTTATGTTATTTGAAGCGGCGATCCTCAGGGAGAACATGTAGGTTTACTCACCTTTAGCACGCCTCTACGTCATGCCCATTTCGCTTTGTCCGCATTCATTTTTTCACTGATTTTACTGTCCTCTTCGATCTCTGACTTGCTGTTCCAACGCACATTGATCTTGTGAGGGAACACCCTCGTACATGGATCCCACGTTTCTATTGACATATCAGATGTTCTTCAATTTGTTTCCTTCGTGAGATCGCCTCAATAGCAGAAACATAAATTCTCAAAATATCAGGTCGGTGCTAAAGTTTTTTTCCAATTTGAAGTTGATATCAAGAATGAAAAAGTATTTTAAAAAATTTTATTCATAACAATATATAGCTAACGTTCTTTGCTCTCCATAACTTGATTCCACTTTCAGCGTGTTTATAAATGTTTTAATCACAAAATTCATGAGGTCTTGGTGAGAAATCTGAGCCTAATTCATTTTCAATCTCTTCTGGTGACGTCAACCTTAAGTCATCTCAATGGTTTCGTAATCCTCGAAACAAGCGATAATCAGAGGGAGCAAGGTCAGGAGCATATGCTAGATGGGATGAACCTCCCAATCGAACTTTCGTAGGAGAGCAGCAGCGATGTTTGGGCGAGCACTGTCATGATGGAAGAGGATTCCCTTTCCGTTGCCTAAACAAGGTTGCTTTTGAGTTAGAGTAGCTTTCAAAGGACATGATTTTTTTGGGATATGAGTCCAGCTCTTGGTGGCTGAACTAGTCTTTCTCCTTGATTTATCCATGATTGCCAGCGTTGACCGTTATGGTAGAGAATCCACTTCTCATCCCTGTGACAAGCCTGCTCAAGAATTGTGTCTGAAGGTGTCGTGAAAGCAAAGAATAGGCCAAAGATAGATTTAGATGGTTCAATATATATTACTTTCTTATAATCGGCAAAAACTTCGGCACCAACCTAATGCAACAATTTTGTAAATTAATAAGTAATTACACGACTTGCTTCAGTGAGAATGAGCTACTACATTACTCAAAAAAGCGACAGGAATAGCAACTGTAAAAGATTACCTGCTGTAACACTTTGCCAAGGCAGAACTGCGTGAGGGAGCAGTATGAGGTACCAGTGATTTGTGAATAAAGCTCACACTTGGGAGAGGTCGAGCAAGGGACATTTACACTAAAACATGTAGCTAACACATTACGACGATCAACGTTCGTACAGTAGACCAATATGTATCGGTAAGTCGCCTCTGAGTTATGCTGCTTACAAACATTTCAACAAACATGAGTCAAACACACAAACGGACAAGCCAATCACCACCAAAATTTTCTCAGTTATGTATTTCAACATGACTAACAATTCCTAAAAATTTCATGAAGATCCGTCCATAATTTTTGAATTATTGCACCAACAAACATTTTAACAAACAGTCAAACACACAAACGGACCTACCAATCATCATCAAAATTTAATCAAGTATGTGTTTCAACATGACTAACAATTCCTGAAAATTTCATAAAGATCCATCCATCATTTTTGAGTTATGGCGCTAACAAACATAAAATCAAACACAGCGACAAATGAACATACAAACATCATTACAAGAATTGATCATTTACTCTCTGTAATAATCATAACTCATGTAAATTTCATGAATACCCATCCATTAGCTACTTTTTAAGTAGTGGCACTAACAAAAAATAGGCAAACAAACAGATGGACAGATCTTCACCAAAAGTTGATCATTTGTTCCTCCTAACATACCTAACAACCCACGTAAGTTTCATCAACATCAGTCCATAACTTTTTGAGTTATCTAGGTGACAGACAGACGGACTGAAAGACAAACCCGACGTAAACATAACCTCCTTGGTGGAGGTAAATACGTAAGAACCAATCTTCCCTTTACTAAGAGCAAGTTAAGCTGCCTCAGTCTCTCACCATATTCAGTAAGTCGGGAAAGAAGAGGCTGAAAGACACCGTTCATCAGTAAATGCGGGAAGAATCAACAAATGTGTGTGGGAAAAAAAGATGTCCGAAAGACCAAACTGAACTGAGGTCAAGGTTACCCATCCTATAGGTAGCTCCCCTAGGGTCGCGACATCCCATTCCAAGCCCTCTGAGGACCCTTTATAACAGAAAAAGTAGTTCCTACGGCAAAATACTCAAACGCAGGAAAGACAGTAATCTATGATGTTCTGCAATGCATTTGCATGATCGATTATATTTTTCAAACCCATATTACCTCGTCTAGTGAATACCATACATTGAAATCAAAACGCAAATTAATCACCAAGGCAGTGCAGTCAGGGATATTAAGAATAGCTACTCACCAATCATGATAAGGTGTTCACAGCTGGATGTCAGAGCAGCGATGACATGCGCTTCCAAAATTTCAGCTGCTTCTTCAATGATCACTAAAAATAAGAAAACTGGTTAATTGCAGTACATCAACAATACCCAAGTGGGCACCATAATAAACCGTCGTCCAAGCTAAAAAGATGCCACTTGCCAAACAGAAAATCCTAAACACTGCATAGCTAGCCAATAAGTTAGATTAAGTCCACGTAGCCACAGCAATTGCATAAAACATCTCCAACCCCACACGGCAAGGGGGCACAAACACTCAGCCACGCCGCACAGGATCAAGAAACGAAGAACGACAATAGGAGAAAACAGAAACACGAGTGTGAAGGGTCCCTTCAGAGGTCCCCAAAAAGGGACATAGCCTATAGGGGTCCCCATGGGCTGAGTTGCTTATAGCCAGTCGGCAGCCCACCTCACAGAAGGGGCAGTAAAGAGAGCCAACATAACCATACAAACTATTTTCAGTAGGAACTGCGGCCAGATGCAACATACCCTCAGGAAAAGTCATTGAGGTACCCCTGGGATTGTGAGGCCAAAGTGATTCCGAGAGGGACAGGGTCCGCCAGAATATCCCTCTGAGGGGACTGTAAATGTCAAGGTAAAGTCAACTTGACCGTACCCCCAACTGGAAAACCGCACGCACTGCCTTGTGCTGCAGATGAAGACCAACAGGACCCAGAGGAGTATACGGCTGCAGTCGAACACATTTCGTCTAGAGCTATGGCGCCAGTGGTGGAAGACTCCATGTGACAATATCTGCGACCCTCCAATACTCCATATTGCTGGAGATCAGTAAACCGACGGCAATACACAGACCAGATGCTGACTGATCACATGAAGCCCCACGAAGAGGTTACCCAGCTGTGAAGCGACTAAGATTGATGATGATTAGCTAACTACATGTTTACGAAGTAGAAAACCCTCTAAATGTTAGATAAGATTCCTAGAACTAGTTAAAAAACAAAATAATATTAAAAAGAAACAAATACACAAAAAACAGGGGTTTATTTGGTTTTAACTAAAAAAAACATGGCTTTTGGTTTCAACAAAAAAACGTGATTTTTGCCAACCCTGGCTATTGCTAACACTTGCCTCTGTTCTTATAATAAATTCTATAAGTAAAACTGTTTATTTCGCAATATTTATGAATAAAAACCAAACAAGTCGAACAAAAACAAAAAAAACAAAAAAAAAACATGGTTTAAAATGAGTAAATCTACAATAGATTTACGCATTTTTTACAATCACTTTTTATAAACAAACTCAACTGGTTTTGAATAGCAACAGTAGCACTTATGCTTAGAAAATAGTAAATAGATAAGCTTTTAGTTTTTCGACCATGAACGCACCTTTGTCTTAGCACAACTATTTGAACTAATTTTAGTTATAGATCCTTCTTTATATGTGTTTTCAGAGCTGATGATGGAGCAGGTCTCCTAAGTTTTCCTAGAATATAATTTCACTTTTAATCTTCGTCTTTGCTTTTAATTTTTACTAAATTTGCAACTCCAGCAACAAAATGACTTTCATAAGTACTCATATAGGCCACAACTGTATGATATAATCTCTCTGCAGAAGTTGTACTTTAGGCTTCGGACGACACACCGCACATAGGCAAAACAATGTGTCAATCTTTCTATCAGGAAAACTAGGCCTAAACGGAGGAGCAACAGCAAGCCCCAAAATTTCACAAATAAGCATTCGGTTTCATTAATTTCACCAACAATAAATTGTAAAAACAAGAATAATAGATAGTATGTATCATAAAAATAACTACTTTTTGAAATACTAGCAATGGCTTAAAACACATTAATACGCACCGATACGAGGCTTCAACTCCTGTACTACTTCGCAGAACTGCGCCGCTCCTGTCGTGGTGAGGCCCACCACGTCTGCCTGCCGAGCCACGTGCAGATACTCCGAGTTCTTCACTTCTTTGCTCTTGGCCATCAGCTTTTGGAGCTGCGCCTCTTTAGGGCGGATATTCTCTCGCATGCGATTCAGAAGCCTGTGTCTCCAGAGACAGTAAAGCAGACAACGATCGCGGAACGAAAGGTTATACAAAGTCAAACCTTCTCGGGGAGTTAAGTCAGACAAGATGGACGCATCAGCTTGCTCCACTATCTGCAAGACTTGGGAGAGATAGTATTGCTTAGCTCTGAATGCCTGCAGTTGCTCGTAACCTTCTCGTGGGGTGATGTTCCCAGCAGCAATTTCAGTTTCAATATCGTATTCAAATGCTTGGTCATCAGCAACTTCCACCTCCATCAGTTTTTGCCCAACTGGAATGGAAGGGTCACTCAAATCAACGTCAAACTCGTCGTCGTCGTCGATGATACGATCATTCTCCGCCTCTCGGAGCATTTCGAGAGCATCATGCCACTCATCCTCATCTTGGGTAGTTGCTTGCTCGTCTTTTCCATAAGCACGGGTAGCATTTCCGGCAGGCACAGCCACGGGTTTCGTCCACACTTCGTTAGCATTGCACTTGAAGTTGATACAATCAGGCTGCTGAACGGGTAGGAGCCAATTTTGAAACTGCTCACCACGGCGGAGCTGGTCCGCTGCCCAAGAAGGAATGACACTATAGGTAGTCAGTAAAGACCAGCTGATGATACCCTGTTGCCGTGACACAGTTTGGTACTGCTGGAAGAGCCTCTTCAAGTTCACTTCCGCAGCCGTGACTTCACTGCGCACAGAAAGAGACGCACTGTGGATATGCCTCGGCATCCTTCTGGTTTTCTTCAGTTTACTCAAGATATTGTTGATTTGGTACTGCTGAATGTCTTCACTCTTGCTCCTGCTTCCAATACGAATGATCTTGCCAGTGAAGCACTGCATGCCTTCCAGGAACTGATCCAAAGCGTGGTTTGTGTAACACAGCACCAAGATGGGAGCTGTTGTGGTAACCTCCTTCTGTGCCAACTGTGGCACACGACGATTCCAACCTACAGCTTGCACCTGCAATTGTCTTTCTGTCCAGGCTTGGGAATTGTGCAAGAGTACTTGAGTAACTTTGAGTCCAAGGAAAGTCTTGCCAGTGCCGGGAGGACCCTGAATGATAACAAGACGCCTTGTGAGAGCGGCATACAAGGCCGCACGCTGAGACTCGTCCAAACCCATGCTGGCAGCATCTGGCCAGTCTGCGGCACTACAATACAGTACCGGGAGTGACTGCAAGTCCCGCCGGTATCCCGACGGAAGTTCTTCAGCAGGAGATTTCCCAAACAAGGTACATTGTGCAGATTTTTTCATGTAATTTGTCTTCAACACAACACGAAGGTCATATACGTGCGTGGCGCTATCCTGCAAGTAAGCAGGAGGATCCACCAACTTTTCAGCAAAAACAATGTGCTCAGCAAGAGGGAGGTTGTCTTGGTCGATGAGCTGAATTCCTTTCAGGACATGCTTGTAAGCAACAAAGAAGGCACGCGACTCCACAGCTGTGTAGCTAGTGGCACTCTGGATGTTCACTTCCGTAAACAGTTTCACGCCAACCTCGCCTTTCTTCAGTCTGTTTTCATCTTTATGGGCAACCACAGCAAGGAAGAATGATTTAAACATATCACAGCTGAAGCACATGACATTGCCAAACAACAGTCTCTTCGAACTTTCTATTTTGAAGTTTTTGGGCAAGTTTAGCTTCACAAAGTGAACCATTTCACCGTTCACAACAGCCAAATCAGTGAAAGTAACGCGCTTGTACACACGCACATCTTTGGGACCACGCTCGCCAGTTTTGACTTGCTCGACGCCGAGCCGCAGAGGCTGGATGAAGTCTTCGCGCAACAACCTGAACTGAACGTCCAGGTACGTGTGGATATCCCTGTAAGCTCCGTTAGTGATGTTGCGACGTAGGAAAGGAGTGCCGGGTGTCGCCAGATCCTCAACAGTTGGCTCAATGGGCAGGTCACGGTAGTCATCCTCTGGAT
>LQNS02278173.1:235639-246137 GCA_001587735.2 Parhyale hawaiensis | reverse complement strand
GTACGTGTGGACATCCCTGTAAGCTCCGTTAGTGATGTTGCGACGTAGGAAAGGAGTGCCGGGTGTCGCCAGATCCTCAACAGTTGGCTCAATGGGCAGGTCACGGTAGTCATCCTCTGGATCCAGCAAGTCCAGACCTGCCAACTGGTCAGCAAGTGTTAACTTCTTACGCCTTATAGCGCCATCTTTTTTGACTACCACTTTTTCCTTCAGAACGTCGTCCAACTGTTCATACAGGCCCTGCACCTCCTGGAAATCCGGATGCTGTGCCACAAGTTGCGTCAGGACAAGCACGGCACTTCGAACGAGAGTTGGTAACATTTCGCTCGCTCGGGCAGGCATTATCTTTTGGAAGGCTTTTAATAGTTGCAGCTGGTCGTTGAAAAACGCCTTCAGGTCTTTATTGGTGCCATTCAATAACTCAATTTGGAACGACACCAACTTTTGAACAAACTCTTCAGAGAAGACCATGTTGAAAACATCAATAATTCTCTGAGGACAGCTAGTGCAGGATACAGCAACAGCGAGCACTTTTGTGAAAACAATGAGTTTCTCATCAAGACTTTTTCTTTCCAACAGCAACTCCCGCACCCCGGACATTTCGTCAAGAATAGAATGAACGATCACATCAGGAGGTTCTGTGGCCCATTCTGTGAGTTTTTTCATGCCAACAGGATGCATTCTTTTTGCCGATGAATCTGATGCACCGTTGTTATGACCCCCACGGCCACCTCGTCCTCCTCCACGACTGCCTCGATCTCCTCCACGACTGCCTCGATCTCCTCCACGACTGCCTCGATCTCCTCCACGACTGTCTCGATCTCCTCCACGACTGCCTCGATCTCCTCCACGACTGCCTCGATCTCCTCCACGACTGCCTCGATCTCCTCCACGACTTCCTCGATCTCCTCCATGCCTGCCTCGATCTCCACGACTGCCTCGTCGTCCCCCACGACCGTTTTGTTCACCTCCATGTTCTTCCCTGTAATGAGAGCTCATGATTATTTACTTGTTTCTCCACTGCAGCCGCTAAATGGCGATTCAGCAGTTTATTTCAAAGGTGATAGCTAATGAATTTGCATGTCAAAAACAAAGGCCAAAACTGGCCATCGTCCATGCTTAGCTACTGAAAATTATTCATGTTCTGGTGGAATTATAGTGCACAAGTAGCTACTCATTAATGAGCTATAACGATACGTCCCAAGTCAAGTCTTCCTACTAGATACTCATGAATAGCCTTCCAAGTCTCACAGATGGGAGCCATTGCTGATGATATACAATTATAGAAATGACATTTTAAATCCCATCTTACTCACTATGACTAGTTCAATTGAGCGTCTTCGATGTAGATACACATACAAGTGTGCTGCTACTAGGAACTAGGTGGGATACACTCCCCAGGTTACACACATACAAAACAAGCCCCAACGCCGCAAGCATTGACGCAAAAACTGCAGCAAGAAAAGCCATACAGGGGAAAAGAGGCTTCAAAAAGGTTGCAAAGTTGGCTGGAAAAAATTCCCACTTCGACTCTTGCCTCATTCGACCCTCAAAAATGTCCAACCCTAAAAGACTCCGTTATCTCAACAAAATTCACCCACTGTCACCAATTAGCTACAACTCCTCGAATTTGCTAGTTTCCCACTCTGACATCTGGTGCTCTAACATTTCTGCATTCTACTCGGCACCCCTGCTTTCTAAAGAAACGAGTAGCCAAGTAACAACCAAAGCAGCACATAAGATAGAGAAATGGAAGAAACTGGCAGCTTAAGCTTGACGTAGTAGCTAATGTTGCCTTTGAATCATTGGGATAACTTCAAAACAATAGTATTCAGCAGCACAGCACGGCAGATGGCTAAGTCGAAGCAAATTTTGGAGCACGGCACAAAGCAATTGGTCATAAGTGGTTTAACAGGGAACATATCAAACGCAATAGAAAATTTGGCAAATGTTGAGTTTAGGACCTGCAAACAGACTACAAGGTATAGCTACTGTATGTAATCCCATGTATTTTCATGTGTTGAGTCCAAATATGACTACGGGAGCCGTCAGAAATGCGTAGTTCTCAAGATTTTTTCTTTGAAGTTCCCATTGTTTTTCGACGGGAAAAAAATAACCATTGCCACAAAAGCTGACTAGCGACCCATAGGGATGTAACCTAACATAGGTTAGATCAGATTAGGCTAAGTTGGGTTAGGTTAGGTTCCTATGGGGTTGCTAGAAACCTATATGACGTCGGTTATTTTTTTCCCATAGAAAAACAATGGAAACTCTAAAGTGAAATATCTTGAAAACTACGCATTTGTGAAGGATGCGACCTTACAATTCAGACTCAGCACATGAAAAAACATGGGATTATATACAGTAGCTATACCTTGTAACTCTCTCCAGGTTCTAAACTCAACATTTACCAAAAATTCAAACAACAAAACATACAATGGTAGATAAAAAAAATTCTATGGACCAGGTAATAAAAACTTTGTTAAATTAAAAAAAAACAGCTCAAGGAAATATTATTGCCTCCGCCAAGGCTATGTTCTTGTCGAGCTTGTCTTTTTGTCTGTCTATCACCATAATAACTCAAAACGTTATGGCCAGATCTCTACAAATTTTATGCTTATGACAAGCCAAGGACGCCGAAACGGGCCCTTCTTCTCACCATTGGCGAACTGGACACCATGTAGGACTAAGCCGAGAGGATCGTACTGCCTTTTACATTCTGATCATATCTTCACAACTGCTTTTCGTTAAAATCGTAACAAATTCACTGAGTTTGATTATTCTAGAGAATCGTTTCAAAAGGATCTATGAGGATTAATCACGGTTCCTTTTCAAAAAATTTTCAGGTCGCCTGTCACACCGCCGTAAGGGGTACCAACCGCTCCTGAGCTCCACCAGACTGAGCGGTTGGCAGAGTGGCGCAGTCATCAGCCAGGTGGCGTCCAAGTTAGTCAGTCAGCTGGCGTCTAAATAGAGGCGTCCGCTGGCCTGCCTCTCTCCTCCCACGCAACGATTTGGCGCAGTGGGGAGGTGGGAGGCGTCCACAGTTTCCAGTTCGCTAATGGAAAGAAAAGAGGCGTGTTCAGGTACCCTTGGCTCGTCACAAGCACATTTTCCCACCTGTCGCTCACTTGAAACCGTGTATATATATATATATATATATATATATGACTTATTTCAAAGTCCGAACGGGCATAATGGACAAGGCCGCGACCAGAGATGATATTGCAAGGGCAGTGACTAAGGTACATATTTCAAGTCTAAGTTTGTTAAAGATCATAAACGGTCCCACGGTAGCAGCATGCTTACGTTCGCAGATCATACTCCTTGACTCGCTAGTTTGATGCCAACCCAGGCATGCAAGCTCTTTGTTGATCTAGGTATGCTGACTCGGCAGTTGTGTGTGCATGCACTGCGCCGTTAGGGAACTTGCCTTCCTCAGAGATGAGGGGGGTGGGGGTCTCGGGTCATATGAATCTTTCGGCAAATTGGCGCCATAGTTGTTAATGACTCGCGGTCAACTGCAGCCGCACTTACTCCTCTGGGGCCAGTGGGCCTATATCCACAGCACAAACCAATGTGTGTGGGTTTCCCAGTTGAGGGTGTGGTCAAAGTTGACTTTACCTTTTATTAATTGAGGTTCACCCCTCTAAGCAATAATTTAGGCGCATTAATTGAGGTTCGCCCCTCCCTCTAGCAACGTCTGAGCGGTGGATGAACAACGTGTGATGACAGGATGTTAAATGAGTCAGGCCATGGAAACCTGCACTTCCTTACCATGCACTTCGCGTGAAAGGGTAATGATCAAAAGCGTAATGTTTTGCAACAAGTTTAGTACCTAGATTTAGAGTTTTTAGCTTCATGAATTTTGTGAGGTAGGTAGCGTAGCGGGTTAAGATAGGCCACTCGTCTTTGTGCTGTTACAATTTCGGCAGGTTGCTTAACCTGTTGGTGTCAAGAACTCCAAGAAATGTTGCGGTTCGACTGGACTAGACTGTCTGAAGTACACTCACGCCAGGTAAAGTTCCAGTTTGAAGTAGCCTGGGCACAAATTGAGTCCGTTCCCCGTCAGGAATTGCTGAGGCTATTCACGAGGTCAACATGGGTTCAACGTCTGAATATTGTTCCCTTCCCGGGTCAGGGGCTAGCCAAATAGATCGACGAGTGAAGCTGTGAGCCCTATGGGAGCTGCAAAACAACCAACTCTGAGAACATTCATAAGAAGCTGCAAANATATGAATCATCCGGCAAATTGGCGCCATAGTTGTTAATGACTCGCTGTCAACTGCAGCCGTACTTACTCCTCTGGGGCCAGTGGGCCTATATCCACAGCACCAACCAGTGTGTGTGGGTTTCCCAGTTGAGGGTACGGTCAAAGTTGACTTTACCTTTTATTAATTGAGGTTCGCTCCTCCCTCTAGCAACGTCTGAGCGGTGGATGAACAACGTGGGATGACAGGATGTAAAAACAATCAGGCCATAGAAACCTGCCCTTCTTTATCATGCACTTCGCGTGGAAGTGTTATGATCAAAAGCGTAATTTTTTGCAACAAGTTTAGTAGCTACCTAGATTTGGAGTTCTTAGCTTTATGAATTTAGTGAGGTAGCGTAGCGGGTTAAGATAGGCCACTCGATTAGCTATTAAATGAACTGTCTTGTGCTGTTACAATTTCGGCAGGTTGCTTAAGCAGTTGGTGTCGAGAACTCCCAGTAATGTTGCGGTTTGAACTGGACTAGACTGGCTGAAGTAGACTTACTCCAGGTAAAGTTCCAGTTTGAAGTAGCCTGGGCACATATTGAGTCTGTTCCCCGTCAGGAATTGCTGAGGCTATTCACGAGGTCAACATGGGTTCAGCGTCTGAGTATTGTTCCCTCCCCGGGTCAGGGGCTAGCCAAATATATCGACGAGTAAAGCTCTGAGCCCTATGGGAGCTGCAAAACAACCTATTCTGGGAACATTCATAAAAGGCTGAAAAGAGGGGGGGGGGGGTATAAAAGCTAATGTAACAATCTCAGCATTAAACTCACACCCGAGCACACCCAAAAATAACTGAGATCAACCAGGCCTTGAAGCCACCTGTGTCTCTTGGCCCAGGCGGTGGAGAAATAGTGTAAGCTCAGTATATATATATATATATATATATATATATATATATATACATATATATATGTTGACAGAACCGTCACTGCTGCAGAGCTCAAGGTAGCAACGAACTTCGGTGTTCCACTGAAGCCGTACCAAAACTTTAACAACGTGGAAAATTATTGTAAATAACGGAGTAAAGCTCAATTGCTCAAGTCGTGCAGTTCCGATTGTTGGCCACAATTGCAGGTGTTATTGCCGTGTAAGGAAACTTGAGATAATATTTTACTGTAAACGACCCCAGTGAGCAATCGCTATGAGCAGGGATCGATGGTAACTAAAAGTTGTAACTATAAGCTTTTCGCAACACTGGTAGCTATACTGGGCATAAAGAGTTAGTCAACGTTACTGTCGAGGTGAATGGTCACCCAGGTATATTGTAGGGCCTTCTTTTTCTTTTTTATTAGCTGCTTGCATTATTGTGAGAAAGACTGAACAGGGGTGGATTCCAACAGTATACCCGAGGTGAACAATCACCCCGTTGTACGGACGAGCTCACTTCTTTATAGCTCCTCGCACTATTGTGTGACTACGCAGTTTTTTCCAAAAATTTTTTTTCCTTGCTCTCTCGGTGCCGTCTTGGGAGAGATAGCCTACTTTGGGCCTTGGCGCTTGGGAGAGATAGCCTACTTTGGGCCTTGGCGCAACAAGTCCGCACCCTCGACTCCCTAGATCTGTATTGAGCAACTATGGATGCAACTCAAAGTCCGTGCCCAGACCTTTGCAGCGCGACAGCAAGATTTTTTCTGAAGCTCTTTTTATTGATTCTTCTTTCTTTATAGACAAAAATTAGGGCAATATTAGTTTATGCTATGCAAGGCGCGCCGGGATAATTGATGTCAATACGTGAACTCGGAGGAGACAGGCCCCAGAGCACATGCTCCGCCAATTGACAGGTGGGCATAGAGAGGCAGGCCAGGGCATGTCTCTACATACAGTAGATGCTGGCTAGCAGACTGGCTGGGACGCCACCTGGCTGATGGCTGCGCCACTCAGCCTGGCGGAACTCCAGAAGGGCTGAAACCCCACGCGGCGGCCTGGCTGGCAACCTAAAATTTTGCCCAAAAGAAACACTGATTAATCCCTCTACATCCATCAATCCAATTGAAACGATCCTCTAGAATAATCAAACTGAGTAAATTTTTCAAGATTTTAAAGAGAAGCACTTCCTTACTAACAATCAGGGTCGCAACAGAAGCTAAACCGGTAATTCATCTTCTGCGCGGGGCCCCCAAATCTTGCTAGGGTTGTGAAGATGTGATCAGAATGTAAAGGGCAGCATGATGCCCAGGGCTTAGTCCTACACGGAGTCGAGTGAGCGACAGGAGGGGAAATACAGGGAATACTAGGTATGTGAGGAGCAACAAACGTTAAAGTTTTAGTGGAGTTCCGTTCAACAGTTTATCGGCCTTTCTTTTCTCGGGAGTTCAACCCAAATGTTATGGACCGATCTTTATCAAATATACAGTAGCCTCTTAGAATTGTAGGAATTGTTACTAGGAGCAAGAGGAAAAATTGTTATTTTAGATTTGTTAGTCCATTTGTTTCCATTTTCGTTTTTAGATGTCAGGAAAATAACTCAAAAAGTTGTGAACGGATCTTCAGAAAATTTGTAGGAACTGTTTAGATGTAAAGAGACACAGATGACCAAATCTTAATGACGATCGGTTGGTCCAAAAGTTACCGACGGATTTTCAAAAAATTGCAGAAGCTGTTAGCTTTTACTATCAAGAGGCACAAGTTACCTCATTATATGATAACAAATCATAATTGCAGGACCTAGTTCAATATTTCGTTAGCACTGCCTTCTGAGCGCAGATATGTGCTCTTAGAGTGCTCTAGTTTTGTTTATTATTGAGTAGTTCAAACCTCCGTTTCCAAATAATGATCTCACAGAGAAAGAAGAGATATGCAGTTTGTCAATAGAAATGTGGAAATCAAGCACGAGTGTGTCTGCAGGCAGCATCAAGGCGCATGGGAACAGGAAGCGGAAGAGAAAAGTAACATTGGTCGGGGTATCAGAGCGGAAGGAAGCAAAATAGGCACACAAAAGAAAGATGTCCTTAATACCTAGCAAAGACTATGGCAACCTACAGGGTCGCCGCTCCCATAATATACTGTAAGAAGAACAAACGTAGCTACTTCATCACTGGACAATTAGAGAATGATACCTACCTACCCTACCTACATATGACAAACAAACTTTGAGTCGAGCACACAAAGAACCCACGTCACTACTAACTAACTAGCTATACACTAAACATGTTAGAATCGATTGAAGCAAATTGTATCTGAAAGAAACTTAGGTATTGAAGACTGTACAAACTACACAGCTGTGGAAACTGAAGCGCAGGCAAGCCTAGTAAAGAGAGAACAAATTAAAGTAATAGCAACTGACTCTCAGCAGTAGTGAAACCCAGCAGGAAGCAGAATGGCAATGGGGGAAAGAATTATAAAAATCAGACTTTACTAGAAGCGTGGTTAAATGACTGTGAAGTCTACGAAAGGAAAAATCAATAAATTTATACGAAACATGCAACTTGTTAGCTAATTAATTTCTTATAGGTACCTAATACAACTGCATAACTCACCAGTCCATGGTCACAATAACTTGACCTAAAGAAACAAAAAACTTGGTCACCATACACTACAGAACAGGATGTTGCGGTTAAGAAAGTCAAAGAAGAACTACAGCTACTATTAGTACTAACTAGACCACCAATAACACTTTGGAGTACTTAGTTTAAAAATTTATGATACATATTATCAACCCCTGCTACTCAAATGAACAATCAACTGCACTGTCAGTAAACTTGAATATACATATAGGCCTATGGCGCACTCATGAAGCATTTTCGGTATCAACTCGGGCCTGCAGGAACAAATTCAATGCCACAGTAATTAATAAGCCGTAAAAAGGTTCTTCATGGCCTGGAAGCTGTGTTTAGTAAGGCTTTGACAGACTGAGACATAAGCAGCTCACTTCTTTTACAACGGATTTACGTTACTGTAAGCATCCCTAGGTTAGGTGAGTGTAATAAGGCTTGCTAGCACAGCGATTCTAAGCCGCATCGCGCCGAAGGTCAAACCTTTTATCTCAGCATTTCTGCTGGAAGGTCGCGAATGACGGTGAACTCACATAAGTGAGTTCTGTGTCTTACATTTATAAAGCACGCGCATCTCCAACCCCACGCGGCTCGGCACCGGGCAAAAAACGAAAGGAAGACAGAAGAAAGAAATGCCTGTGCGGCAGGCCCCTTCCATGGCCCTCCACAGGGGCGAAGGTAGGAGTCCCGGGGGAAAAGGTCGGTCACCCTGATCGACGGCCCACCTCGTGGAACAGAAAGGAAAGTATTGAGAGCCTACCTTACAAAACTAACCCTAGACTATCAGAAGGAACTGCGACAACAAGCTGCAACATCTCCTGTGGAAAACGCACTATGGACCCTTGAGTGCGTGAGGCCCAAATATATTGGTGCATGAGGCCCAAATATATTGTGGCAGGGACAGGGCCCGCCAGAATATACCCCGATGGCGTAAGCCTTCCTAATCCAGCATAAATTATTCCGTTCTTCTAAGAGGAGAAATTTACATTGAGTAGCCTACGTCGTCCAAGTCTTTGTTTTCACTACAAAAGCTATCGTTCAGAGGAAGAAAGGGACAGAGAGTAGGTATGCTAATGGAAATGTGGAATATTTGCATGAGGGTGTTCCCACGCAGGATCAACGTACAAGAAAACATCAAGTCAGGAAAGAAGAGGAAAAGCAAAATAAAGAAACAGTACAAGTAAGAAAGTGAAGGAGCAGATTGGGCATGAAGGCCAAACGTCCTGAAGGTCTAACCATGGCTAAAGTAACCTAAAGACAGGGTTCCATGGAACCGCTAATCTCCTAACAAAGGATGGGTGAACTAATTAACCTGACACTATAGCCAATCCAATACGGTACTATTGTAGGGTGCCAAAAGCTTGTCAATGCCGTAGTACTGAAACACTCAAATTATCAAATAGCAAATAGTTATACTGTAGTCAGAAAGTTAGGCCTCTGTTTCCGAGCAGAACGATATCGCAGAGAAATGAGCAAGGGACATATATAGCTATAGTATGCCGAAAGAAACGGGAACCCATGCACGAAGGTGTTCCCACACAGGATCAACGAGCATGGGAACAGCAAGTCGGGGAAGAAGAGGAAGAACAGACAACAGTAAGATTAGTAGGAGTATGAAAGTGGGCACGATAGACAGACGTGTCGAAGGCTTAGCTAATGGCCAAGGTAACATAGACAAATCCTCTGGGACTCCCTATAACATAGGATGGACGAACCTAAACTAACCTAACCCTATCGCCCATCCTATGCCCCCTGAGGGGCTTAATATAAGTCAGTGGATGTACTGATCACATGTACAAGGTACCGTACTGGTTGAGTGATAGCTACCTGATAATAAATGTGGAGCCACTATAATAAGTTTCTGAACCAGTCTCAACACTCCATAATGAAGTAAGGGTTACTACCTCCATGATGTGCTAGGCCCTCCTTGGTTTTGAGGTCGTCCATTTTGCGGGTATCGCAGGTGCTCAAGATGCCGAAGGTCACTCACACTGCCACTACCCCTGGGTCTGGCACCTTGGTATGAGCTGCAACTTAAATCCATCAGACTACCAATGGGCTTTGCACGTGTGTCGGATGCCCACCAATTGCTGCTGGAAGACTGTGGTGCTTCGTAGTTTCTGTGGAAGTCTGTATCCCATCCATAATGAGTGTTGCCTCTCGTTCTTTGAGAGTCACTGCTTCTGCTGTGTCCTCGGTGCCAAGAACCTCTTTGACCGCGTCCTCTGAAGTTCCAGCATAAACATGAAAATGAGTACCAAATTAGTAAAACCAATAATCAGGTAACTTTTAATACGTAGCTACATGAACTAAAAGTAAAAAACACTAATTTGCTAGATATTTTTTCAGGCTTGGACTATTAAGTACAAGAAGTTGAAAAGTTTTAGGATTGGTAACTCAAACAGTTGTCTTGTCTTAGGTACATGACAGTAGCCACACTACTTTCTTTCCAAAGCCACCATTTATGAGAACCAAATTTTCCCTATGCACAAACTGTAGCCAATTTGTTAATTACCGGTATCATCTCGTCACTCGTCAGGTAAGTGCACCCTCATCCAATACTGTACTCCATATGCTGTTTTCTACTTAGTCATAGAAGCTCAGCAAACCCTTTTGGTGGTAAGAATATCTGATCTAACATTTATTTATTTATTTATTTATTGTTTTCCCACCGCAGCCGCTACTTGGCGATTCAGCAGTGAATTTCACTAGATATTATTGTTCTATACACAGTATATCGAATTGTAGT